>PPHD01002793.1:15176-34103 GCA_002909625.1 Bambusicola thoracicus
ATAAGATGGCAGTATATAGCAACACTCCCTTCCCTGCAAACTGACAAAACTCTGAGCACTTCTCTACCTTTGAGCTGTTTAAAGGATGCCCTTCACGAGCTGTATGAGCATCTTTACTGAAATGAACTTCTACATGGCTTCTCAAGTAGAAGTGTGGCTAATTTTTATTTTTCATGGAGTTAATGTCAACTGCTCAAAGAAGTTTGAGTTTTACATTTCTCTAGAACCGTGGATGTGCTTGAACGATTCTTTTAACTTCCAACTGTTGTATGAGTAGCTTCTTGTTTAGAAGTACCTCTTCTGCTGTGTATATAAGAATGTAGCGTACTTTTGCCATGCAATGACATAACTACGTCCTTCAAAACTGACGTGTTTAATTGCATCAGTCCCCCTTCCTCCAGAAACATTTGGCTCCCGGTGGTGCACACTCTGCTGAGGGATTGGATTCCTCAATTAGCACATGTGTTGGCCATTTCTTTCTCTCTCTCCCACCCCTCCCCACATCTATCTTAAGGGAAGTAAAAATATATGTCCTCATATAACTACAATCTGCTATTTTCCCTTACAGTGACGTTTTAAAATAAGAAAAGAAAATGTTGTTCTCATTCTACATCAGTTCCCTAAATTGACACTAGCCTGTCCTAAATTTATACAGCAAGGAGACCTGCCTAGTCAGGTAATACAGGGATCACCTTCCCAGTGAGTTTGAGGTGGCTTTTTATGGGGTGCTTGGAGAGTGCTTAAGAAGCAAAAACAGAAGATGCATGCCAAGAAAAAGAGACGCAGAGGAGACAGACAGCACACACGTCCTACCCCCTGCTCTGAAGACCAAATGCTTTGCCTTCACTCCTGAGCTCACTGCACTACCACACATAGTGGTAGAGCAGTTCTGACACAGGATTTTTTGACTGATGTTTCTTCTTGATCTCTACCTGAGATTTTTCCTGCAGTGGATGGTATCAGCCCTATATATTACTCTTCCCTTTACTGTGCGACAGGCTCACACAATTAATAGCAGTATGTATCAAAATTCATCCTGCCTGAACACACCAGCCAATTCCACAGTAGTAACTCACTGCTCACACCTGTGTATAAACACTGGTACCTATCACAGAGAAGGACACCCGCATATTGGCCATCTTTTAAGAATAAAAAAGGTTATTTAGGCAGAGAAAAAACAACAAAAAAAAATTATTACTTTAACCCCACTAGCATAGGAAAGCTTTATTTGGAATTATAGTCTAGAAAAACTTACTTCTAAGCTTGTTGTAATACAGAGACAATCCTTAACAGGTTAATAGTTGGTATGAATGCACCTTGACTTGCAGCAAACACCAGGAACAAACTTTGAGGAAAACTCAACTGCAGTTCAGAGAACTGCATGAACATTTTTTTTCATATTACAAAGCAAGGCTTTTCCAGGATGGAAGCTTTCTGTCTTTGCTCAGTCTTGCAAGAGAATCCAGGTGTCACTACCAGCACCTATCTCAAATTTATCTCATCATAAAGTCTTTAAGTATTACCAAATTGAACACATGCTTAGCCTTTAAACTGAAGTGCAGAGAAGTGCCTTAAACTGCCAAATAATACAGATGGTAGCTGTTTTCATGTCAATAATGTGCTTCGGAAAGCTTCCCTGCTCCACCACATACTACAGAACACAATGCACTGGTGAGAGACAAACACCTTCAGCAGCACTTGGAAGGATATGAGTCTAAAGGACCTTTTGCATTACAGAACATCTCTTGGATACTTCTAAGGGGAATAAAAGCAGTATTATTTATTCATTTGTGTAACTAAAATAACTTCAGAACGCTTCTTTTATATTTGATTTAGTACAGAAAAAGCATGCAGAGGTGGGGAAAGCAACAACATGAGTTTTGCCCATTGAGGATGATGTACAATGAGGTGTACTCTGGCTTATGCCACTTAGCATGGAAGTTATGGCAAGCCACTGTAATTCAGGTGGCAGCTACGCTGGAAGACTAAAGACCACTGTCAAAAGAACCCTTTCTAGTCAAAGTCAGTTCCAGCTCAGGAGCAAAACTCAAACTAATTTACTCTTTTTTTTTTTTTTTTTTAGAAGAAAAAGATCCACTGTTAGGTTGACTGAGCCATATGTTCCATGATGAGACTAAAGTCAGCAGAGGATAGAAAATTGGCTTTTGAGGTAGGCTGACCAAAGTCTGGGCTAGACTATCATATTTCACCTTGGTTAAAGTTCACGCAAATACCATGTTTCTTATGCCACAGCCTCTAAGCGCCTAGTCATCTTATGTAGTACCCTTCCTAGATAAGCAAGGACTACAGCAGAAAGCTGCCACCAACCTGTGACTGTCACAACTAATGATCTACATGACATATTGTACTCAGCGTATTTGCTGGCTAATAGCAACTTGCTCCCAAATGTCACTGCTATGTACCAAGAGTTATCTGCAAAGTCGCACCCTTCAAACTGAAAAGCCTATGAACTTACAGTAATTACTGATGCCGCCTCACAGCATATGATGGAGCATACCATTCCCAGATGCTGGTTTAATGCTTTTCCCAGTGAGCTCAGGACCAGAGCTGATCACTGTAGCAGTAAGCTATTCAGTGAAACATTTGTCAGTGAAAAGAAAACAGGTGTGAGATTTCCTGATGTGTTTTAAAAGACAGCATGTAGGATAATTTCTTGAGCTGCACATGTGGACTGGTTTTTACAGTTAGCTGATCTGTTATATATTAGTGCCATTATTCAAATTATAAAGAAATCTCTTTCTTTTTTTCACATGCAATAAAGAATCAGAGGCGAAAATAAGTCTGCTTCCCTTACCGTTTTTCATATCAGCATTCCAGAAGTTACCTGTATATATTTTCCTTCTGATTTTCCACATTCTGTTTAAAGAGACTACAGTGGCTGTGTTTTCTGGGTTTGTGTTAACCCATTTCCTTCTCTCTCTTTCTCTCTCTCTCCCCAAAATTACTTTGGTATATCCAATGCTCATGTTTTACCAGATAAAAATTCTTTCTGCAACATTATCAAAGATTGCCATCAAAAGAACTCTGGAAGGAAGGTCCAATATTAACTACAGCTGCAGAGGAAGAGGGAACAGCAAATAGGACAGTTTGTGTCAGCTCTGTATTACGTAGCAGCTCTTTCTTTTTTCAGGCTGTTGGAGTGACAAGTATGACAGTAAGACAAGAGTGTGCAGAATCTAGAGAATTTTTCTGGTAAGAGCAGATTTTCTTTTTAATGTATACATGGTTACTTTGCAAACATTAACATTATTAACCAATGCATACACTATGAGAACAAGAAAGAAAGGGAAGTGCAGCACAGCTCTAGTCTGTGGGAAGTAGGGACGGGGCAGGAAAGGAATAAGAATCATCCATAACTGCCTTTCTAACAACTTCTGTGAAGCTGTAAGTTGATGGATTTGGGCACAGAAATAAATTGTAGTACTACAGCTCATGACAGGCAGCAAGCCTTGCTCCCCCTTGACAGATAAATCCTGCTAGCTAGGAGGAATGCCCCACCCTGCTCTCCTCAGTGTTTTCGAGGTGCCTTCAGACTTATTCTAACACCAGAGGTATTGCTGTGAACTTTTTCATGCAAAGGGCGCCAACATGACCAAGTTCACTGTATTCTTACAAAACATCTGGCTATAAAGCTGCCCAAGGCAGTTTCCAGGTTAGGAAAGAAGCATTTATTCAATTTGTAGTTCCTGCTCTTAGGTTGAAGTAATGCAGATATTGGGGTGTGAGGCTACTCACTGCAGCAGGACACTTCAATGACTAAGTCATGGCTCTTGCAGAATCAGAAGCAAAATTATATTTAATGTATTGCTTAATTCAAAGGTTTCATTAGTGCCTTTTCCCCAGAAGATAAAGAAATGGATGACAAGAGCAAGGCTGATGCCATTGCACAGGACTAACTGATATTTTTTCTCATATGAAGTTAATCAGATGCATCTTTACACTCATTCCTTTACTTGTTGTTGATTTTTTCCACATCTGCATATTAAAATCCAAGTAAAAATCATTTTGATGTGTAACTTGCAGGAACATTTTTTAATCTCTGAAATAGAACAGACCTAATATGAAAACCACTGGATTTAAAATGGTGAATAGATGAAGGCAAGTGCCGTGACCTCATTTTTGACACAATGGTAAAATCCAAATTCATGAACAGATCAATATCTAAGGCCTAAACCACTTAGTAGTGAACTGCCTTCATTAAGACACTCATTATTTTATTAATGACCCAAGCCACTCCTGCAAAAAAGCTGTGAATCAAAAGTAGTAATAATCTCACGGTTCAAACGCTGCTTAATGGAACGAGGGACTATAAAGCGTGAGAGGATGAAACAGGAAGTTATTGGCTGTGCTGTGGTCCTTCCCTGGAATGGAGAGAACTTTAAAGGCCAGCCCATCTCTCGCCTTCCTTCATCCCTACCGTGACAAACAGCAAGCAGTAGCTCTCTACAGCTTTCCTCTCCTCCCCTAGGGATGCTCCTCTTGTAATGTTCTTGTACCACAGAACTGACGTTATATGGCCTTCTATTTCAGCTTTCATTTCCACTAATTATAAGTCATGACACATTTCTTGTAATTATTCTACATATAATTACAGTGACATCAAATAATATAAAACAATTCTACTTTCATAATTCTGAGAGCAGAAATCTTGCTTACTCAAATTAGTTGTCTCAGAAGACAGGGGGATAACCATATCTCTGCCTTCTAACAGCTACTTCTTTGGTTGTGGGGTTTCTGTGTCCATTTTCTTAGTATGATTTAAGGTAACATTACTATTCAGAGAGGAAGAGACATTCTTTCAAACAAAATCTTAAGGTTTCACAATATATTTTTCACTTAGTACCTCTTTGACAAGTGGAATGTCATTAATTAAAGCATACATAACAATTTCAATGCGTAGGCAGTGGGCAAGAAATGGGTTATTTAATATCATGTAGTGGGCAGAAATTCAAAAACCATTCAGTTGCTGGATAGTGCAATGGTATAAATAAACACAAAAGTCTTATCAAAGTCATTTACTTAAAGTCATACTATGTAGAGAGAAAAAATGCATATAAAGGAGTCAGGAAGTATATTCCACATGTTAAGTCTGTACACTCTTGGTTTCTTTAAACTGAAAGATTGAGGGACACAGTTAATAAAACAGCATACAATCTAATGTACAATCCACTATAGTAGAGGGAAAGAAATATTCCTCATGGCCTGATCAGTGTAGTCTTTGGCAGAAACAGGTCTGCTCAGAAAGTCTTACACTTAAATCCACTGATTAAACCCTTTCAATGTGTCCTCTTTTTTCCACTTCTTTTATTATTACTAAATCAGATACATGTTTCAATGTATGGCCAGTCTCCAGTGACATCAGCTTCAGAGCACTAGTTGCTACAACAACTCAATGTATTTCTTTCCTAAAGAGGATATTTTACTATCATTATTATTTTCAATTGAATTTTACTGCTTTCTACATGATCTTAAGAACGCCTGCACTTAAATAAGATGGACAAATGGCCAAGAAAACTAATACCAAATGTTAGTAGAAATCTCTGTGGAAAGTACATTTCTAGTGTTGGATAGCTGCTAATCACTGCCCAGGGAAATGCACAATATAAAGACCTGTTTTCAATCTTTCAGCTGTTTGGACTTGTTTCTGACTGTCCCTTTTGCCAGTGGAATTGTTCTTTAATAGAGCTTAGTTTCACCATCACATTCATTTTACAAGTAAAAAGGATTCAAGATGCAGAAGAAAGAGCATTTAAATATATACATAGCCACTCTCTTTCATGTCCTAATGCTTCTTTTTTTCCTCATTATCAAAATACTCATGCAAAAATGTTTTCCAGAAGTTCTGTTTGAGAGCATTTTTTAGTAAAGACAGCCTCTCATCTTGGGCCTACAGTTTTGGGACAGGAATGTAATTTCAAGTACAATTAACTGCAGATACGGTGATAAGAGTATAGACTTCTGACCACTCATTTCTACGCACAGCCAGATAGTCAGCTATCCAAATCCTGCAGCTTGTTACTACACTAAATCACAGGTACAAAAGCTGTAATCGACTGCTTTTTTTGATTTCTTCTTTTTTTTTTTAGCTGTCTCCTTCAATTCCTCTTTACCTTCCTCCTCCACCTTTAATATCAGAAGTATGAGGAAAAAACAACATGAGGCAAAAAAGAAAAGATTAGGCACACATGTTTCTTTGGCATTTCTAGATAAGGACTGTGCAGTGGAGAAGAAAATCGCCTACCCCACAAGAGCACCTATCATCATAAATCAATTTTTAATTTTACTGGTAGATTATAGCAATCAGATAAACACTTGCTGCCTGCCTTCCTTGCATGTTGCTCTTTGAACTGGTTTGGCCCAAGATTTAGTTAGGTGTGGGAGTCCAACCTACCTCGCAACTCCCAGACAATATCTGGCTGGTATGTAGTGGGGAAGAACATAACAGCATTCACAGAGCAGAATAGATGCATAATATATGAAGTGCAAGATCTCACAAAAGGGGAGAAGTACAACATAATGAAAATAAATAATCTTTGTGCGTTTTCTTCCTAGTCTGAAGCAGTTCTTGAATGCACAATCATTTTATTCTGGCTTGCCTGCCTTTAAATATACACATACCATACTGCTAGTTCAATTTTTAAGCCACTGTAGGTATTACAGGACAATTTACATGTGATTTGCATTTCTTTTTTTTTTTTTTTTTTTTTTTTTTTGAGCCTGTGGTTTTGGTAAGTCTTCCAAACCTAATGACTGTTCTTTTGGCCAGCAACATAAATGCTGTAATCACACAATTATTGTGCTGGGAACAGTTTAATTCAGCATTTTGTTCTCAACCACAGAACAATTACTCAACAATTTTGGTTAACCATACTAGCTCACTGCCTGGAGAGGAAGCAGAATATTCACAACATCTATTGTCTTACATAAAGGCAGTTAGTAGATTCATATCTATTACAACTTTCCAGCATCACTTCGCTCTTTGAGGTTCTTCCACATTACTAGCAGCACAATTTATTAGCTTATTCATCTCTATTTGTTGAATGCTTTTAATTGTGCATTTGCATACTAAAGAGAAAGGTAGAAGTACTGTGTCTGGGAAAGCGGGATATAACAGAGTACTGTAATAAGCTTCAAAAATACTACAGTGATGTTACCCATCTCTAAGCATAAATCATGGTCATTCTGAATTTGACTTCTATCCACTTCTGCTTACCAATAAAAGGAATTTGATCAATTGATTTATTCTTAATATTGTCTATTCTGAAACACTACTGGCTATAAATTATTCCTGAGTTCCCTTTAAGCATCATTCAAGATCAGGAACAAAGTTTTAGTCCAGAACACAGTTTCTGGTGTTGGACATTTGGTGCAAATGGAAATCACAGGCTTTCTGATCAGGTTCACTGATGCAAACTGGCAGTATTATTTCATACTAGTACGGGACAGGCACAGCTCCAAGAGAACTGCGGAGCCTGAGGAACCCCATGGTTCAGATCACATCACTGGCAGCACTTGATGCCACAGAATTGAGTTGAACGGCAGGAAAAGCCTCTGAATAGTTTTTACTTGCTCATGGACGTGACTAAGATATCAAGATTTATTTGAAATCCCCACTGTTTTTGTCAGATAAACAATTGTGTAAACATTTACCATGAGTGGGCATTCAAAAAAATGTATATATATATATAAGTTAGGCACTAATACATGATATGCTTGGGGTGGTAGACCTGACTTGAAATGAAGAAGATGAAAATTCTGACCCTTCAATAAGAACAGATTTACGTTAGTTAACTGTCAACTTCCTTATATATTTTATTTCCCAAATTTCAGTTCTGGAAGCATTTTACCTTGGAAAATAAAACATTTTAATAATGTCTCTTCCATTTTTGTTTGTGTTTCCTCTTGCCAGTCACAGGGAATATTTTCACTCAGAGCTGTGAATCTGAAAAGTACAACCCTGGCAATGCTGCTCAACAAGTAAAATTAAACTAATTAAACAAAGCTGACTCAATAAACTTAATTTGATACAAAGAGCGATGAAGGAGGAAACCAGCAGTAAACATGATGAAAACATAAAGTATTCTTTTTTAATGCCTTTAGCTTTTAAGTAATATTCTGCTCAGAAACGGGACTTTCTAACAAGAATTATTCTCCTAAGGGTAAAAGTTGACCTGTAGAACCTCTTTACTGTGATAGTGGTGAGGTGCTGGCATAGGCTGCCCTGAGAGGTAATGGATGCCCCATCTCTGGAGGTGCGCAAGGCCAGGCTGGATGGGACCCTGGGCAGCCTGATCTAGTAGTAAATGTGGAGGTTGGCGGCCCTGCATGCAGCAGGGGGGCTGGACCCTTTTGATCCTTGAGGTCCCTTCCAACTGAAGCCATTCCATGATTCTATGATCCTATGACGAAACTTTGGCTGAAGTCAACACAAATTGATCCCAATGGTATATGGCAGAAATAACTTTAAAAAGATAACATTAATCATTATTTTTTTAGAAAGCACACAACCAGGGATCTATGGAGGAGAATACAGTCTCAAATGGCATACTCAGTTTCATAGTGAGCTGTGATAACACTTTTTTGCTCCATTTATGACATTAATAGTAAATCACCTTTTGCATGAAGCCAAGTCTCATCACGGATCAGGAAAAGTCTTGTCTCCCAAATAACACTGGGTTTAAGAGTTCTCTTCTGAGATGTGGGAGAGACAATGTGAACTGCATTAAGGAAACGGAAGCCCTGCTCCAGTTCTTTCCAGTTCTTGGGCAACTGCTAAGCTTTCATGAGGCTACTGTACAAAAAAGGCAAGGACTACCCTGCCGCATGTTAGAAAGGGAGAGCTGCATTTATGATGCTGCAATGTGCTTCATGCACCATGCTTGGTGGATGAGCCTTTCAGGCAGTGCTGACGTTTCTCTGCCTGGGTTCTATACTGGGATGAGCCTCATGCAGGCGCTAAGAGTTTACGTGTTTAGACTGGAGCAGTTCCAGAGCAGGTGCAGAAGTGAACTACAGGAAACTTTCAGACCAAACCATCAGGTGCTGTGGAAGTTTACGTGCCCTCAAAACTTCAGACCATCTATTTGAACAAAGGCCCCTCTAAGGTCTCTCTGAATAGTGCCTGGACAAGATGTGAATATGAACTCAGAAAGCTCTTGCATCCCTCAGTTTAGATATTCCCAAAGGCTACGTCTCCTGTTATCAGAAAGCGAATCCTCCTTTTTGGTCTGGCCCAATAAGTCATCCAGATAAGAACTCTACAGAGAATGACTTCAGTAAACAACAGTGCAAGCGTGTTGGCGGTCCTTGTAGCACTCTCAATATTCTCCGCATGGAAGTAAAAAGCCAGCAGTGCTATAACAACACATTGCTTGTGTATGTGCAGGGACATCATTAACGAAAAACAGCTGCATTCCTGCAACCAAATAGTTTTGAATAAAACAATCATGGGGCTCCTTGGCACCTAAAGGAATGATTTAAGGACATAAACTGCTGGCTTACTGAGTGGCCTTGAAACCCGCTATGTTTACATGATCATATTAGTAACACTTTAATATCCCATAACAAATGAGTAATTACAAATAGTCTTATGTGGTACAGCAAATGAAAACCTATCTGAAGTCTTTGGGTATGATACCTTTCCCTAAAAAGAAAAGGATTATTTTTGTATTAGCAATTTGAAATGAAAATATTTTGCTAGTGAGTTTCTTCATTAAAATGTGACCCATCCTGAACACATCAGGTCCCTTTAAGACTAAAAGTCAGGCCTGTGTGCTCTGAGCCCTTTCATCAAGATGACTCATTCATTCATGGGAAGTGTGGATTGTATGGCTGGCTTATGGTAGCACTCTAAATTAGTACTCACACAATGGAGAGCTTATACAATTGCAGTAGTCCATATCCAGTAAAACTGCCTTAGAGCCCTGAATAATGGGCCTTGCTAAGTCCCTAAGAGTTCTGTAAGACCCTCTAAACAGCTGCACACAGCACATGACCTGTACCATCTTTACAATGCCTGCTAACCATGAAAGGAAGCTTTGGGAACTATTTCCTCTGCACCCTCACTATTGGACAGCATCAATCCCTTTGCTTTTTAAAGAACAAGGGGATTTTTCCCCCCCTTCTTTCTTTCTTACTCTTTTTTTCTTGTTTTCTTTCCAGTCAGCTCTCTGCTGATCATCCCTCCCATTTTAGCCTCTGCCCCGGAATGCTCTGGACAATAGTACTGATTCCATCTGTGCTCTCCATTAAAGCCCTGGTAATCCTCCCTGGAACAGCTGGACGTTCCGACTCAGTGCATGACCACTTCTGGAGCCACCAGCTAGCATTACTTGCAGGCTGGGTGTCTGTAAGCCTGCAGATGCTGTCCTGGGATCCCTGGGGCTGCAAGACAGTGTCCCAACACACCAAATCTAACAGTGCGCTGATCCAGACTCAGACTACAACACAGTGCTGTCATGCTGGTATCAAGCAGCACTCCAAAGGTATTTTTTAGACAATGACAATATTAATGACAAGATTCAAACTCCCACTGTGTCACTCAGTAATCATGAAGAAACATTTAATGCTGGATGCCTCCACTTAGCTCAGAAGCCTCCCTGAAGAATTGCTGTGGTTTGGCACTCTCCCGGAATGGCATATATTGCAGAGAATGATCTGACAGCACCTGTCACAGCTTGAAATGACAGGTAGGGCCAGCAGAGCACACCCACAGGTTAATCTGGCTGCGTACTTTGCTTTTTCCAGGGACTTAACTTTCCTCAGTCAACCACTGGAATGAATCTCCTTCACCTCTCACTTCAGACCAGAAAAACACACTCAGAAGTAAGATTAAGTCTTTCACAAGAAGTCTATGCTGATATTCTAACTAAAGCCAACAGTGAGTCGTGCGGGTCTAAGCACACCTAATGCTTTGCAAAGTGAGTGTATGTTTGTCTGTATACACGCACGCATCATCTGTGCCCATGCAGAACTATAAACACACATTTCTGCAGTAGACGTGAGTGCACACATCTCACACAGAACACAAGCAAGTGAGGGAAGCTATCTATACATCTCATTTCTGGTATTTATTTTAAAATGTAGATGTGTGTGTATGTGCACGTGTACTGATATTTACACATATATATATACACACAGTACCCACGAAACATATGCCCCACACCCAGGAGTCCACACACATATGCAAGCATATAGACATGCACCACACAAGAGATGGTGATACCCAAGGGAAAATTAAAATAGAAAGTAAACAGTATTGATCACCACCTCCGATTGCTTCATTTGCACTGTACACTCTCTCCTGCCTGAGCAGGGACAGAACTGTATATAACCCCAATCTGTGAGAAACACATTTTCTCTGCAGACCTTTTTCCTCTCAACTTTCCTAACTGCATTACTTAGATGCAGTATCCACACTCAGTCCTAGGACAGAGGTAATTCTGAGGTTCCGTATTTCGTAACCCACAAAGAACAATGTGATTTTATTCTTATTTTTTTACGAACAGGAGAGGATTCACAGTTTCCTAATGTGACCCACAACACCTGCGTGCAGCCATGAAGCTACTCAAGTGTCCAATCACAGCCTTATTCACAGAAAAGCTATCTCAGGTGTGTTTTGTAGCATTGTTGGAAAGACATGAAGCACTTTTACAGGGAGAGGGACTCAAAAATATATACCAACATTTCTTTTAAAATGCTCCAAAACATACTTAAACTGCTGTTTTGTTGTTTTTTGTTTCTACTATACAACTTCCATGCAATATTTTACAACATATGGTAGCATAAACCTTTTAGTGCTATCAGCTGAGAATAACATGTAACACACAGGTGGCAGGTAGCATTCCTCTCCTAAACATATTATTTAATAAGCCCTCCCTACCGTATCAGTCTACTGCTTACTCCTCTCTCACAAACACGGATGAGAACACAGATAGGCTGTCCACAGTTCAGACCAACTTTTCTGCTGTAAACCCAAGAATTCAAAGCACGTGATTGAAAGCACAGATAAATGCCTACATTAGACACTTTCTGACTGGTTCCCTCATCTCACAAGAGGTCATTTATCCTCCGAAGTCTTCCCAGGTGGTCAGCAGCCAGAGAGCACACTTCCAGCTGAATTACAGATTCAGCCAAGATCTTTTTCTGATATGAGACTTAGAAATAGGTGCTAATCATGCTTTGAAAGTACTTCCAGAGCTCCTTTATGCCACATTGCTGTGTCCTAGAAACTTCAAATGAGGTTTATCTGGAAGATCTTGGCAAGATCTAGCAGAAGGAAAGGGTTGTTTGGAAAACTACTCTCAGGTGCATTAAGAATATCAGAATAGTTCGTCAGGCTCCAGAAAATTTCAAAGAGTGCCAAGTATGTGAGGAGGAACTAAGCTGCTATTTAAAAAAAAAGAAAAAAAAGAAAAAAAGTGTTTTCTCATAATCTTCCTTGAGGAAACTGCCTTAAAAAATATAAACAAGTTCCCAAGAGTTTTATCACAGCATTTTTGCTGGATGAATCTTTCTTTGTTTGCTAACAAGTCGATTTTATTCTCATCTGCCCATATCAGCTGCTGTAGATCTTCCCCATTTCATCAGACATAAAAGCACTCGATAGAACAAACTGCAACCTCCTATTTTTTCTCATAGCCACAGGTCAGATGGACACCAATACTAACATTACCTCCAGAAATTCCCATTTAGACACCTACTTCCCCCTTCAGTGAATTCAACAACTGTTTTTTGTTAAATTATAGTCATGGAAACACGATAGTAAAGTAAGTTTCAGCACAGGCACACAGCAGTTAGAAAGGAAAAGCTGGAAAGCTTGGCTTTCCCCTGTTGTCATTCACCAGGCTTGAAGAACCATCTCTAATCCTGGAAAACTAACTTGAAGATCAATCTAACTGTCAGCACAGGCTGTCCAGGTTCTCTCTCACACTATTAAAACTAGCGTTACCAGCAGCAGCCCTGTAATGTTACAAGAGCTTCCCAGTACAGGTTCTGTAGCCCTCTCTTGCTTCAGTTCTTCACATAAAATATGAATATTTGGTTGCTGATACAAGTATCTGCAATCGACTCAGATCCAGCTTTCAGGTTCCACTTTTTGTACACAAGGTGAAAGGCTACATACAAGCTATACCACATGTGGAAGTTTGAGTTCAAACTTTCTCTAAAAATAATGATTGATTCTTTCATTTCAATGAGTTCTGTGATAGATACAGCATCCCATACTCCTCTTGGTTTAAGTGAGCTGGAATCTCACCTGATGGTGCACCAGACAGTCATCTGTTGTAGCATTAGGTAGACGGTTGGTCTTGATAATCTTGAAGGTCTTTTTCAACCTAAATGACTCTATGATTCTATGATCTTCATGGGTCAAAACTGAGAATAAGCTTTTAAAACTCATTTGCAGTTTCTTTCCAATTGAAGCCCATCTCTGACCTAGTGTGAACTACCGTTAGATTTACTCTACAGGCCTTCCCTTATACAAAGCAGTCACTGACAGCAAGAGCAGTGTGCCAGGAGCAGAGTTTGGAGTCCTTCCTATCTCATCTCCTGCATATCATTTGTCTTCATTGTTCTGAGTTGGTTTGGGACAGTAAAATACCCCCCCATCCCAACCACTGGCCTTTCTATAACATAGACTGGACATCACAATATAATTGCAGTTATAATATTTTTACTAAGCAATGATACTCTTTTTTTTTTTTTTTTAGCTTAAGAAATACCAGATGTCCATAACAATCAGTAACTATGGATTAACTAAAAGTTTGTCCTCAAGAATTTTATTCCAACCATTCATTGCCGTCACTGGAATTGTACTGAGGCAGAGCTGCAGTAACACAGAAGAGAATTCAATCTAATGCTCTAAGGCTTCAAAATAATACACAGGATGTTGTGGCAATGAATATTTTTATAAATCCTAATGTATGTAATGTGGGCATCAACAAATCCAGATGTCCAAACAATAGTTTTCTGGGTGCGTTTTTTTAAATAAAGTTAGCTAGATCACAATTCAAAGTAAACCTTTTACTTTAATGTTAGAGTAGCTCAAAAGCTTGTAGAATTGAAAGCTTTTCACTCATGAAGAGGCAGAAATAGATTTTTTTTTTTTTCCAAAACTGAACAAATGTATGTATATTTATGTAATGTATATGCAAGAACATATGGAAAATTTCAGTCACCTCTTTCTACTGATAAAAGTGAATAGGATTTTACATAGATTCACCCCATCTTGGGAACAAAAAAAAAAATTAAGAACCTTCAAAAATGTAGGACCAGTTCAGCAGATAGTTAAAATGTACTTATGTTGATTTACACCAGATGAGGATCTGACACAGGACTTTCAAGAGTCAGAGCTGCAAGTCAGTTCTATAACACCCCATGCTGTATATACAACATTAACCAACAGCAGCAATCAATTGTCCTTGATTACCATGTAGATATTTAGTTGGTATTCATAAAACGCTTAATGCAAATCAAAGGCAGTGTTTTATTTTCAGAAGACACCACATTTCTCTTCTTCTTCACTATTCTAGAGTGTGAAAAAGGATCACTGAGAATTCTGGAAAGATGTAAGAGACTGAATTGCCTGAAATTTGTCTGTTTTAGGCTGCAAATCTAAATGATCTGATCTGCTGTACTTACACTGAGTCCTGGACAAATCAGTCAATCCATTCGTACAAAGCTCATGCTTTAGGCCCTTGGACATTGAGGAGCAAAATCAACAAAGAGCATCCCCATCAGCCACTGAAAAGGCTGAGACTCCCAGTGGAAAAAGTATATGGAGTGATGAAGTAGGCAAAGAACATGAATTGGGTAGAAGGAGGAGGAAAATGAAAAACAATTTTGGTAAATTGTCTTGCAGTTTAAATTACAAATGAATTTACACTTAACAGAAAAGGCCTCAGCTAAAGCTCCGAAAAATAATTCAAGAAAACCAGGAACTCCTTAAAAAAACTTGGAATTGTCCGCAAGTATCCGAGTACGTGTCTGAATTCCTTAAAGACTGAATCTTGTAAAGTGAACTAGATAGGCCCATATTAAAACTTTTAATGACTTTAGTTTAAAATTAAAAAAAAAAGAAAAGAAAAAAAAGGTGGAACTTTGCAGCCAGCTGGCTCCATACCGAAAGCCAGGCTGCACAGCTTGAACTTAAAGCTATCTTAACATAATGAATAAGTGCCAATAATTAGCATATGTAGTGTGAACAGGTTTGCTGGCACAAGCAAGTGAAAAACTCCAAGGTAAAGTTATTATTAGGGAGTAATTAGCTCTGTGAAGTAAATGAGTGAAACAATAGCTGCCAGCACTGACAATATGGCTAACATCTGACTATGTGGAAGATAACATTGTAAAGTATTGCTCCCTGAGCTAGAATCTGTTAATAACCATATGTTAGTGTAATTAATGCAGAGTCTTTCTGACCTGTTGTCACATAAGAACAATACTTTCTTGGAAACATTCAAACAGGCAGCCCTACTCTCATAGAAGGCAAAAAAAAAACCCAACAACAACAAAAAACCTTGGGAAGTTGCTTACAAACACCTTTTCTTTTACATTTCTTTAAAAAGAACTAAAAATCAGTAAACGTGGGAAAAATAAGCAAAAAATACTTATGAACCAATCTCTGTCAAGGTTGAAGTCAGAGGTTTCAAAGTGTGGATGAAGGCTTTCCAGACCAACTAAATCAAACCCTAAATGATACTCGTAGTTTTGGGGGGTTCTTATAATCCATGCCCAGACCGAATATTGTAATTTGATTATTTATACAACATAATTTAAACCCTTTGTCTACAAATCCTTGAAATCCTGAGTGCTCAAAACTGAGACAGGGTTCTGAATTTTTTGGCTTCAGCCCATTTCTAAATTGAATAGATCCCTCCAGGTGTCTGACATTCATCAGACATTCTGCTAAGGTCTCAATATATTGCCAGATAAGGAAGCTCTCCACTTGTCCCCCACACAGGACATTTTCACCTCTAAATGTGAGGACACTGAGATTATAAAGTGCAAATCTAATTTCTCTTGAGAAGGTACTAAAAATTAAGCCCAGAATTTCTCAAATTTCATAATAAATGGCACTGACACAAGACTCTCTCTGAGACTCAGAGAGGTCTAGTAAATACGGTTTGTTAGCAAGCCTCAAATAATTGTTGTATTTTTAAATCACTGAGTTGATGTAGTATATCCTACAGATTATACATAGCTAATAAAAGGCACCCTGTCTCTGAAGCTCTCTGGTACAAAGACCTTTGTAATTTAATTTGAACACGTCTCTGTTCCATTTGAGCATCTCATATGCACCTCGTTAGAGCACACACACTCATTGGTTCACAGAAACAGTTTTATAGAGAGGGCAAATTGTGGTCATACATTCCAAACAAATAGCCTTCATCTCCCAAAGAAAAAGTTTAACAACTTTGAATACTGGCCCATATTTGATTTCAATTAAAAAAAAAAAATCCAAAATTTAATTTCTCCTTTTTAGTGTGCCAGGTTTAAAAAAAAAAAAAAAAGAGAAGGCTTTTTAATGCTTCACAGGCTATTATGGTCTGGCATAGGAGCCCTGCACGTTTGAGATCTCACACATTCATCTTCTCACTAAACATCTGTTTAAGGCCTGTGTGATCTACCTGTCAGCACCAGTGATCCATAAAGTGTTTGAACCTCCTGTCACAAACCTCAGTGCTGGTTTGATCAGAGGCTTTGTGCACACTAATCACCCCCTTTATCTTTTCTAATGTTAGAAGAAAAAAACACAGCAAGGCTGTCTTCCAAACCTGACTGTAATTAATCTTTCCATGGGGAAACCTGCCTGGTTTGAAAAAGCGAGATCTGATGGGCTGCTGTTCTTTTTCTGCAAGGGCCTTATTTTTCCTACCAGGCATCTTTACACTTGAGTGGTACTCTTTACAAAATACTTTAACTATATCCCAGTGACAGTGAAACAACCTTCAAGATCATCTTATGAATGAAACCACTGGTAACTTTTCTGAGAAAAAGAGACCAATGAAAGGAGTTTGACAGAAACATGTTTCAACGTTTCTCTCTTTTTAACTGCATGGGAAAAAAGGGAACCAGAATAAGAACTGGTCCCCTTTTCATGTCTCCCCTAAGCTCCTCTCTCCACTAATAATCCCACTGCTATCTTTCTTTTACTCAGCTGCACACAGACATACTGAAAGCGGCAGGAGTTCTCAAGAGGGAATAGATAACACCAGGTGCTTTTTGGTTTTATTGTAGCTTGCCTTTTACCGCTGTTTGCTTTCTGTGGCATAAGAGGAATGAATGCTGGGCATGATACAGACTACTATTCAAAGCACACTTTCAATGAGGATAACGCTGAATGAGAATTGGGCAAATAAGTTTCAATTTAATCACATCTTCTCTGATTCGGGAAGCTTCCTTCAGTCCATAGCATCCCTATTTGGAATTGGTTGGATGGTAGCAACCAGAAGGTTGTGGTCAATGGCTCTACATCCAAGTGGAGGTCAGTGACAAGTGGCTCCCTGGGGCCCATTCTGGGGCCAGTTTTCTTCAACACCTTTACCACTGACCTAGATAGTGGGATCGAGTGCACCCTCAGCAAATTTGTGGATGACACCAAGCTGAGTGGTGCAGTTGATATGACAGAAGGAAGGTATGCTGTCCAAAGAGACCTTGATAATCTTGAAGAGTGGGCCCAGGTGAACCTAATGAGGTTCAACAAGACCAAGGTGTTGCAGCTGTGTCATGGCAATACCAGGTATGACGACAGACTGGAAGAAGAACTCACTGAGAGCAGCCCTGCAGAGAAGGATTTGGAGACTGGACACGAGCCAGCAGTGTGCTCTTGCAGCTCAGAAGGCCAATTGTACCCTGGGCTGCATAAGAAGTGGGGTGGCCGGCAAGGTGAGGTAGGTGATTGCCATTCTCTGCTCTGCCCTTGTGAGGTCCCACTCATAGTAGTGTCCAGGCCTGGGGCACCCAACACAAGAATGATGTAGAACTGTTAGAGTAGGTCCAGAGGAGGCCACAAAGATGATCTGAGGGCTGGAGCATCTCTCCTACGAAAAAAGATTGAGGGAGCTTGGCTTGTTCAGCCTGGAGCGGAGAAGGCTCCAGTGACACCACGCTGCAGCCTTGCAGTACATAAAATGGGCCTATAAGCAAGAGGAAAACCAACTTTTTACGTGGTCTGATAGTGCCAGGAAAAGGGGGAAAAGTTTTAAACTAAAAGAGGGGACATTTATATTAGACGTTAGGTGGAAATTTTTCATTCCAACAGTAGTGAGGCACTGGCACAGGTTGCCCAGACAAGCTGAGGACAGCCCAACCCTGGAGGTGTTCAAGGCCAGGGATGAGGCCCTGGTCAGCTTGATCTAGTGTGTGATTTAGTGGTTGGTAACCCTGTCCACAGCGACAGGAGTGGAACTAGAAGATCTTTAAGGTCCCATCCAACCCAAACCACTCTCTGTGAGTCCTTGCATTACATCTAACTTAAATGTCTGCCGAGCAGAAAGTGAGAAGCAGAGAGAAAATGAAGCTGTGAAACCAAATTTGGGTACATATTTCACATCCATCCTCATCCCTAAGAATGTCAAAAATTTTTCATATGCATGTATAGATTAATCCCTCATAGGTAGACAGAATTCATTTTGACAATTGAACATCAGGAATAAGTTAATTTGTGGTGGATTACTATCATCATTACGATATCCCACGTAAACAAAGGCTTTTTCACACAAAGCTGCGTCACATGATTCTGGCCTCAGAGTCCAGGTAAATTCAGAGAAGGAAGTAAGAATGTTAAGTAAATATTCCTACTACTGTCATGACTTACTAGTTTTATTGTGAGAAAGTTCAAAGGACTGCAGAAGACCAGCATCTGACTACACATGATCAAAGAGAGTCCTGCACATACTTAGATCT
>PPHD01002794.1:6182-22784 GCA_002909625.1 Bambusicola thoracicus
CTTTCTATGTGTTATGCAAGCTGCCTAACCAGTAGATTTTTTTTTTATTATTTTTTTTAGGGGTATAAAAACTAATAGTTAAATGAAAAAGTCTAGCTTGTCAGTAGCAAGAATGTCTTACTCTGCTGGGAGGGGGAAATAATTCAGCTAAATGTTGCTGGCATATAATTATGCTTTGGCTGTGCTGGATTTGTGGTGAGTTGTCTATCAGTGCATATAATGACAGATACATATTTATTGAGTAGCTGAGAAGTAATGCTCAAATTCAGTAATAAACATGCATCCCTACTAGAAGGGTGTTTATACCAGTTAAGATGTTACATGCTTGCTGTTTGTAAACCTTCAAAGCTCTGAAGAGGCTGGAGATTGTTCTACAAATTTGCTCAACTATATGAACTACTACAAATTAAGTGAAATGGAAAAAAAGTGTCTTGATTTCTAGCATTTATTGAAGCTTTCTTAAATTTTGTAATTGACCACCATAATCTGCTTCTTGGGACTAGTTGGTTTTGCTGCTAAGAGAAGTATATGCTAGCAACAAAACCCTCTAGAGCTTGTAAACCAAGTTTGCCAAGCTTACAGGCAATCATCATATGTGAGTTTGTTGCCAGCAGTTCAGATGGCAGTAATTTAAAAAGATATTGCTGAAAATGTGGCTATCTCACAATGTAAGCAGTCGTCCCTAAAAGCAATCTTTCTGAAAACGGAGCAGTCAGTATTTTAGTCCTGCTACTACACTTTATTTTAGGCTTCGGAGTGCCCAGAGCCTTCACTCTCCATCCTCATCTAATCAACCTTTGTAAAGATGAGTTATTTTCCAAACAAACTTTTAATGTAAAAACCTTTTTTTTTTTTTGAAATTTTTTGCAAGAAACTGTTCTGCTCGTAATGTCAAAAATTATTTTTTAGGAGAAAAGTATGGTTCTTTATAAAGAGTTGTAGATTATAAAGGGCTACTATGTAATAACAGCTGACAGTGAATTGTGAAGGGATTTAGAAGTCATGTGTTTGTGTCAGTCCTGTCTTGGCAAAAGTTTGCATTATATGGCCTATGTAAACATTGTGATGCATATTTTTAAAATACTGTTGAAGTAACGGATTATATACTTCATGGTAACAATCCATCTGTACTTCTCTTGTGAGAGTCAATTGAACAGCAAAACCTGTTGCTAATCATATTACTAGATGTGTCCCATTTAAATCTTGCTTTCTTGTTACACAGCTGCAACCATTTCCTGCTGAACAACTCATCTTCAATAAAACCGTTGTCCAAGATAAAATTCAAGTTTACTTTCATTTGAAAATGAAAAAAAAAATATGCTGCCTTCAGGTTCACAGCTGAACCCAGTGTAGCTTTATGAAACTGTACTGTTAGTAACTGTAGAAAAAAAAAAAAAAAAAAAGCTTATTGACTCCAATGCTGTTAGATTAAAAATAGCATATAATTAGCTAAATAAATCTCTCCAGACCTTTTAGATCCTCTCTAACATTAGGATGTCATATTTAACCTGTAGGAAAATTAAAACTGGCTTTATCTTGCAGTAGTCGTTGTTTTTTGTTTTGTTTTTTTTTACTCTTTTCCATGTGTCAACTTACTAATGGCAAGTATAACTATGTAATAGTAACATTCTTCATTTTACCTTATTGGTAGGCTCAATACACAGATTTAAAGTGTGCTTCTTAAAGGTCTTTTAACATGGTTATCTGACTAACAATACTAGATCTCTAGTAAATTTAACTCAGAATATAGTAGTGGATTGTGCAACTTTGATCAAGTTAATTTCTTCTAGACCAGTCTTTTGTGACTCTAGCCACAAATGATTCCTACGTGAAAGGAGCACTTGTACTTGGTTCATCCTTGCAACAGTCTGGAACAACGAGGAAGCTGACTGCGCTCATAACTCCTCAGGTTTCAGATCCAATGAGGTAAGGTCGCTTAAATATGTCGAACCGCCACAGCTCCTGCTGATGTGAAGGTTGAATAAAGTTAAATTCCTTGATAGTAACTTTCCAAAACTCTGAAAATTTAACTAAGCTTAGAATTAATATGAACTATCTGGAATTCTTTGAGGGATTCAGGCAATAAAGTTTTGTTGCTTTTCTTGTATGATAAGTGAAAAATACTCAATAGTTAGAGGACTACAATTTGACTTGATATTCTAACTGGATCTTTGCTCTTTTGTAGTCCTTCTTAGGACTGTCTGACAACACAGCGTTGTCAGGCCTTCAGTAGCAGCATACGCATGCATGTGGTAGTGGGGAATTAGTATCTACTTATCTCACAGAAGCATTCTAGATTGTGCCATTGCAACATTATTAAAATCTATCAGATGCTTCAGATGAAATTCTATCATGAGAGAATAAAATGAGTAGAACAAGAGTAGCATCAAGCATGATAAATCAGCAGAACAAGAGGCATTTGAGTCTCACCACGGTAAGATAAATTAAGACAGCTACTTTTTACAAGCTCACTAGAAACTAGTCTCAGCATGGAACTGACAAAGTACTTTTTCCATGTGTAAGGGTTGGGTGAGCAATAACCCTTGCTGTATGATCAATGTTTCCTACACAAGGAACTTCTGAAAAGATCACTGATAAAGAGAATAATAGCTCAGTAACAAAAGGAGTGAGTGAATCTCTGGAGAGTTCTGTGACAGCTGAATAGCCTCATCATTACAAAAATGGAGGTACATCTGTTTTAAGTGACTTCAGGCCTTCACATTGAATCATACATGTGTGCCTACTGTATTAATGCAACACAATTAGTACTGTGACCTTATAATGCCTATAGCAACCAGTAGATACCTGTCTTTCTGGTGATATAAGTGGAACTTGAGTTTCATACTCTGTATCTACAACTTACACCTTAAATTCAGATGCAGCTGTCTGTACTAAACTGTCAATGTGAAGACAGTCTTGCAAAGTGGAGTTCTAAAACTCATTTACAAGCTCTGTAGCTCAGATTGTACTGATAAGCGTGTAACATTCAAGACGCTACATAGAATAGGTAGTTGCTTTACAGATGCTTCAGATTTTTAAGCTGTGTAAACTTTTATTGAATTAAGCAGTGACGGCAAAGCAAAAGTTGGATATCTGTCAAGGGGAAAAAAAATCAGTATGCTTCCTGAAAACTTAAGGATCAACCTCAAGGCAAACATGATACTAGGTAAAAATGCTACTGTACACACAGCCACAATTAGGTGAGCCCTTAAAGCTTTTTGGATAAAGAAAGTTCTAGCAACTGGGTCTAATCACATGGCTGTGGCGATCACAAATTCAGAACGGTGTTATTGCTTAACTTCCTTTTCAACTGATTAGAGTTCAGCTAGTTCTTTGTTACAAACTATAAACCTTGAGATTGATACGCAAGGTTATGAATTCCCACTTACTGATGGCATAAGAAATATTGCCAGGTTCCCTGTTGCTTTACTTCTGTTCATGGAATCTGTTAAGTGGTCTAATACTGGAATAATATAAATAAATCTTGGCAACTTATCTTTCCACAGGAACACACTAGAGAAAGTATTTGATGAAGTCATTTTGGTAGATATCCTGGATAGTGGGGACTCAGCACATTTAGCATTACTGAAAAGACCTGAGCTGGGAATCACATTGACAAAGCTTCACTGCTGGGAACTGACGCAGTTTTCAAAATGTGTTTTCATGGATGCAGACACAATGGTAAGTGGTCATGTCATGAAGAGGTACCAGGAGACCTGATGTGAGGGTTGTTGGTTGGATTATTACATTTTTGCTGGTGTTTTATTCCTTTTGAGGGGAAGGAGGGGTAACGGAGCTATTTTTGCTGTTTAGACTAATAACTATCTAAAAGTGTATATGCACTTATTCCTAAATAATTCCCTTTAACATTTAGTCTGTGGGCACTGTCGCCATAAAGTATCATCTTCCATAAGACAAGAGCATCAATGTGAGAATTTTCTTTCATGTCATAAGATGGATATCAAAAATCCATTAAAAAAAGATACCCCCAGTTCCTACCCTAGAAACCAGAAAGCAATTTTTTGCCCCCCCTACAACTAGGTTTTGTCAAATATCGATGAGCTTTTTGAGAGAGAAGAGTTGTCTGCAGCACCAGATCCAGGCTGGCCTGATTGTTTTAATTCTGGAGTTTTTGTTTACCGACCTTCCATTGAAACATACAATCAGCTGTTACAGTTTGCCACAGAGAAGGGCAGCTTTGATGGTATGTATTAATTTGTATTCCAATATAAGTTAGACCAAAATAGTAATGGTGGTTGGGATGGCACAGGAACTAGATATGTATCATAGAGGCTGTGTATGATGGAATTCTGAACTCCAATGTAACTATACAAAATTACATTATCACAGTGAAAGATAATATTCCAGTATATAAAAGAATTACTTTCTTCAGATTTCCTGGAATGACAAAGAAGAGTCAGCTTCTATAAGCATTAGTAGTGCAAAATTGCAGAACATTAAGCCTTGACATGTAAAGAGTACAGTAAATGCATGAACAAATCGAACTGCAGTAATATACTTTAAATTCTGCTCTTCTGAGATCTCTGGTACTCAAGGCTGTGTGAGCTGAAATTGATGCGGTATGAAAAAATGTAGTACTGAACAACTTGAGTATAGCTTCAGAGAAACTTAAAATACTTGAAGGTGTAACAGTCTCTTGATATGCATATGATAGCTTCTTGTCTTTATGGGATGGTGACCAGATTTTTCCCCACTATGAAGTGTGCATAGCATAGGCTGCTATCCACTGTAGGCGTAGGTCACAATTAGTCACTGTACCAAATTTAAGCTTGAAAAACTAACTTCTGATGTCCTGTTAGTCTTGGCAATATACTACCATTGCAGTAAATGCACACATTCCTTGAAGTCTGCTGTAGTTAAAGGCTTCTAAATAACCAGCCTTGTCTCCGTCACTAAATTATCTGCCTACTGTGGCATGAAATAAAGTTTTACAAAAAGTGCTGCAGAAAACTGTGTAATAAGACCATTAAAGTGTCCTCTTGTAAGGAATAAAAATTCTAGATATCCTTCCTACTTCACAGAATTTTCTCTGTTAATTCATGGGTTCTTATGTGTGGCCTCCTAGAGAGCATAAGTCTCAGTTGGATTCTTAGTGTGAGTAACCAGGTGAATAACCTTGTGAAAATGAGTACTGTAACAAAGGGATCTGTCTGTACCTCATGACTAACAAGGCAGTAGTTGATAGCTCTAGGGGTGCTCTCTCATTTTGTAGGTAAATTGGTCTTCTAGATGTGGGGAATCAACCTTTCACTCAAGTAGATAGTGCTAGGACAAGGGGGAATGGCTTTTAAGCTCAATGAGGAAAGTTTTAGACTGGATGTCAAGGGGAAGTTCTTCACAGAGAGTGATGAGGTGCTGGATCAGGCTGCCCAGAGAGGCTGTGGGTGCTCTGTCCCTGGAGTTGTTCAAGACCAGGTTGGATGGGGCCCTGGGCGGCATGGTCTATTACCAGATCTGGACGTTGGTGGCCCTGCTTTTGTGGCAGGGGGGTTGGAACTTGACCCTTGGGGTCCCTTCCAATCCAAGCCATTCTATGATTCTATGTGCCAAAAGCTCTAAGATGGTACTGAGTTGTTGCAAATAAAAAGGAGGAAGCTGCCTATTGAAGAGTTCCAGGTACATGTGAGACTTGTCTTCTTTGAGCCTTGTGCTTGACTTCTAGTAACTACCATCTTCTAGGTGTAATGCCCTTCTCATTGAAGAGAGTAGAACTGCTTCCACAATGTTCTTTCTGACTTCAGAGCTAAAGCCACATAATGATGAAACATCCTTGATGTTGTCTGTGTGCAGCAGTTGTTATAGCTGTTAGTGGAAAAACGGTGGGTTAATCGTTTGCTATCTTTTAGAACTGTAATTTGTTCTTCAGCTATGAACGTATTCAGGTGTTACTCATTGTAGTAGCAACCTGAGTAATGAGACGGTGGAGACTATTACTACTTGCGTAAGATGCTGTTGAGCTTATGAACTTGGGGAGAAAGAGGATTTAAACTTAAATTGATTTAGACAGTAGTAAAAGTTTCTAGGAAACTTCTCATAAGTGAAAATCTGAGAAGTCACTGCCCTTAACAGGGCACAGAAACACAAACTTCATAATCTACAAGTTACTGAAATCAAGCTTTAAATACCCTATCTGCAGGAGTATGAACTAGGAAATACAAGACTTTCTAACGTATTTTTTGATTATGAACTACAGTAGACAGATGGCTCTTATGTATAATACTTTCGTCTAAGAATAGTAGAATGAGAGCTACTTACATAGACCAACAACTGCTTTATCTAGAAAAGTGAAATTCAAATGGATAATAAGGAACTAGTGGAAGAAAAAGTCTGGTTTTAAGAATTCTGATGGTATTGATACCTTAACAACTGGTATTACTTGCATAATAGTCTGACTTTTTACTCTGGGATCTAAAACAGTTATTTTTATGTAAAAGACATGCCGCAGAGCTACCTGTAGAAATGCAGAGAATATAACTACTGCCTGATTCTCTCACCTTATGTTTAAGGGCCGATTTGTAGAAGACTACTGCTGAAGTCTGAACTAGGAGAGCTAAACTTTGATTTCAGTGGCTGCTTTGGCACAAATGCATGCAATCTGAAAAAAGCTGAGTATGTGGAGCAAGTCTGAGTGATAAAGTCATGTAGAGTAAGTTTTAAAAACACTGTTGCTATCCCTTTAGTTACAAGCTACCTGTTCTGAGAGGGCCTCCAAGGCTTAGTTTTGGTTTAGAACTTAGTGTTATGAATGCATATGCTAAATCAGAAGTTAAAGTGTTATATAACTGAGTAAAGACCAGGGAGCTTGTCCAGTTTCTTTTACTTTACTTTCTTGCAATAGGGAACTTGTTCAAAAGTACTTTGCATCTTTAGGGGTTGAGAGGCAAGTCAGAGGTTTAAAATTACTGAACTGAGTCTGTAGGCAGTGTCTTGCTCTGCAGTCTTCACATATGCTGACTGCTGTGACAGGATACTTAGAACTTAGAAAAAGCAAATTTTTCTCAAACCACACTGAGGATGTAAACTTTAGTACTACCCTGTACTTAATTGTAGGCAATTGAAGGAAAAAAATAAACACATCTTTTCCTGAGTCAGCAGAAACTGAGTGCTTCAAAAAATATACCATCCCTTAACTATGCTGTGTTTCTCTGCTGTTTAGCAGTGCTACTTATGAATGCAGTTATGGGTGAACAGAAAACAGCAAATGAGATTGAATAATCCCTCACAACTTTCATTTGTGAGAGAAAGTATAGCTGAAATTATTGAATATACTTAGACTAAGTATATTCACTGCAATAAATAGGTAGTTTTTACTTCTCAGTAGCTCCTTGTCAACTGGCCTACTTTGGGACAGGTTTTTTTTTTTTTTTTTAACTATCCTACTACTGGCATACCAAACAACTTCAAACTCATTGACTTCACTACAACTTCTGCTTGCAAACTGATAGGTGACCTATCCCAACACTAACCCTTTGGTCAAGATGTACATGGCTGTCCTCACTTAAGGGTTAATCGGTGGCTTTATAGGACAGAACTAGGAACTTCTATTGGGTGTTAATGGATTTGATTAAGTTTTATTAGTGCTGTCAGTGAGACAGAATGTGCTTTTCTTGCCAGATTACAATGTAGGTAGGTGCATCTGAGGTTACAGCTCGAAAAGGCCACTGATACCCTGAGTCCAGCCCCAAGGCCTCAGTCACATATCTGTAAGCATACATAATAAAACTAATGGTGGTCACTCGATCGTCTGAGCTACAGCTTTCCCGAAGGTCTACAGGACCCAATTGTCAAATCCTTTTTTTCTGCTGTACTTTTTTTTCTGAAGCTACACTGTAAAAGAAACTGAATGGCAGGGTTTGTGATCAACTCCTAGTCTTTTAGGTAAGAAAACTAACCTCACACACTACCTTTTTCACTGTCTGCATTTTTTATTTTTTTTTTTAATTTCAAAGACTGCAAGGCTTACAGGGTTGTTTACAAACAGAAACCATAGAGCTCACTGCCAAACTCCCACTGTACCTGACAAACTACATTACCAACTACTTAATTAGGAAGAATTGGTGGAATAGATTAGGAAGATTCTAAAGCGTTTGTATAATGCTTGTCACCTACTAATGCATTCTCTTTCAGGTGCAGACCAGGGGTTATTAAACACCTTCTTCAGCAGCTGGGCAACAACAGACATGAACAAACATCTACCATTTATTTATAACTTGAGCAGCACTTCTGTATACTCTTACCTTCCAGCGTTTAAAGCGTAAGTGCAAAATTCTAAAAAGATTTTCAGAGCATATATAAAGTAATGTCTTGTAACATAACGAACAGTGTGAACTTAAAAGGTTTTTCTAAATGGAGACCATTGTTGTGATTAATATACTATGTAAGTTTCTACACTTTAAAAAAATAAGCTGAATTTCTAGTATTTAAATGAATCATCTTATGATGAAAGATTAGCATTGTAAACTGTACTAGTAACTTAAATCACTGACTCCTAGTCGTAACGTTAACACTGATTCAGAGTAAGCACATGTAACAGCCCACTTGCAAAAGGGACAATCACAACTCTGGTACTGGATACTGTTTGTTAGAGCTCTAGCCAAAGACACTAGCTCTTGAGTCATTTTAAGCTGAACTTCAGCATGTCATTGTTGATATTGCTCCTGTCTAGATAATTTGCCTTAATCACTCAAATTATTTAGATTAACTGTAACTACCAGTTGTGAAATACTCTATCAAGCATTTAAATAAACATAGTGAAAAAAGACTTGCATAGAGCTAGAATTCTCTCCCATCAGTCTTTCTAGATCTGAGTTCCCCAAGTAATAGTAAAAGAGAACAAAGACAATAGCTAGGCACTATGTTATTGCATACTTCCAGCATAAGAAAAAAAGCTGACTCTTCCTTAACGGTATTAAATTAGGCTTGCGAGTGGTGGTGGCTTGCCTCTGGTTGTGGCAAGGTCACTGTTAAAACAGACAGAAGGAGAGGGGGCAGCGGGAGAAGCAACCTGTAATGTTACACCATATTCATTAAGAGCTGTGAATGCTGGGGGAGGGGGGGGGAAGTACCAATTGCATGAAAACAATCTGAGCTTTGAATGACATGAAGCTATTAGTATCTAAAGCAGCAGCTAGCCTAAGCAGGACTGTGCTGGCTCAAGATCAAACTATGTCTTGTGATCAGAACACCATCTGAAATACTGTCATGCTAAAAGTGGAGTACTTATTTAAAGAAATATATGCAAGCCTGAGAATGACTAAGTAGTTCAATAGCATTTTATAAGCTAACATCTATTGTGAAGTATGTGTTCTTTCCATGGCTGCTTGCTTTGTAGTCACATAACCTTAACCTTAAATTTACAAATGATCTTGTCACCAGAATGGACTTTTTGAACTGGGGGCTCCTGACAAGGATATAACTGATTCAGTCAGTTGCCTGGCTGAACTCAGGAGACCTTCAGAAGCACAGCCCTTTTAAGTAGAACATTCTTTTCAGCAGGTGGAACAACTTCTCCTGGTTACATAGGCAGTTACTCAATAATCAGCAGCTGGCATAGACTGAAATTTAAATGTACTGACATCAGTAGCAAAGTCCTTTGTAGCATTGTACAGCAAGACTAAATTTCACAGCAGGTATCAGTAATCCTTTCTCCAGTGGAAAATGCCAAGTTAGGACAAATGGTGTCTAACTTCAAAACACTGTCTTTTATGAGAGATGACGAAAGAAAGATTAGTTGCTCTGTCAAGCGTAAACACAAAGCTGTCTACCAGTTCAGCTTAAATGTCAGAAGAAAGTATTGCATCTTATCTAGAAAACAGATACTGAGAATATCCTAGAAGTCTGGCATCTGTCATTTGTTGTACAGGTCTTCAGTGGATGGAACACTGAAAATACACTTCATTTGTAGAAACAGTGTAATGCAAAACTTCTTAGGCATTCTCTAGCTTAAGTAGCCTTGATTTTTAAGCAGTTACAAGTTTCTTCAGAGTGACAGTATCCCAAGATGAAGAAAACTAGATAGTGGTGTCAGAACTAATAACTGAGGTCATCCTAAGCTGAATCTTTTCATGTGGGTTTTAAAGTTAGAGCCTGGGAGATGACCTCCTCAAGGCAGGTTGTTGGCTTGCAATTATTGCAGCTCTAGACAGTGTTTCCCATGTGCATGTGTTTCATTCAGTATCAGCTGTGTATGTTTTCAAGTATTTGAAACATACCTGTGCAGCCTCTGTATGTAGAAGAACACAAACATCCAGATTGTAGTCAAAATGACCAGGGTATGCTTAATTAAAAAGTTATCAGACAAAGCTGTTTAGTATTATCCTTTATAGCGGAAATCCTAACTTGACACAAACAGCTGGATGAGACAGCCACTGTTACTAGAGAATTCCCAAAACTGCCTCAAGGTAAACTCTTTCTGGAATTATATGAGGGCTCTCCTGAAAGTAATGCCTCCAATTTTATTTTGGCCCACGACATCAGAGATGGATGTTGGTGGTATGGCATTAGAGGCTGAACCAGTATTCCTTTAGATTTTGTTGCTGTGTGACATACGGTAGCAGAGGGGCAGTCTGACAAAATGGTGTCTGACATGGAAGTGCAGATGAAGCAAAGGTGTGGAGTTGAATTCCTCCATATGGGGAAAAAATGGCATCCATTGACGTTCTTTAGTGCTTGCTGAATATTTACAGAAACCAAACAGTGAATATTGGCACATTGAGGTGGTGGGTGGTACATTTCAGCAGTGGCAACAGCACTCAGAAAGACTAGCCAAGTTCTGGACAGCCATGCAGATTCTGCAAGCGTGGCATGCAGGCTCTTATTCTTTGCTGGCAAAAACGCATAGCTAGTGATGGTGACAATGTTGAAAAAACGTTTTGTAGCTGGTAATTAGTTCTATCCAGTAGTGTTATTGTGTTCTTCATAGCTGATGTGGTTTCCATGGATATAAATTGGAGACATTACTTTCGGAGCAGCCTACATAGAATAATGAAATAAATGCTGTATCTTTTAAGTTCTTTACTGCAGGAGATGGATCTTATCTATATTCATAATGCAAAAAGAACATAGTGGTAACAGTTGGAACAAAGCTCGATGCCTATATTGAAACAGGAGTTAAAATAGTTCAAGAAACTTATTTTAATAATAAAAAATGGGATTTAGTAAGTAATGGTTGGCTTTCTAGGAAGACTCTGCAGTGAGATCAGAAGTTCTGAAATGCCTTGATTATAAAAGGCTTTATTTTTGCAGAGGCAGTCTTGTAGTAGGTCCTTCTGGTGTTCACTTCTATGGAAAGATTTAGGGTTTCTCTAATACACTGACTATGTAATGCTTGTAATGCTTAGCTAGCTGGATCACTGACTTTAGAGTAGAATTTTTTTCACTTTTAAAACTAGTTCTGATTGCAGTGGCTGCTTGAGACTGCTCTCTCCTGAGCTATGATCATCACTACCTAAAGAGTTGTCTGTAAGTACTTAAATAGTTCATTAGGTGTAAGCTGTATTCTGACTAGTGTAATGTAGAATTGTTTGCATTTTAAGTAGTGATGCTTTCAGCCCCAGTAGGCATTGACAATCTTGCCTTTAGTGTTTAGTCTCCTAAAAAATATATTCATACTTCTATTTTCTGGATACTTACAAAAACACAGGTTAAACTTTCTGATAGTCAAAGCACTTGTTTTCTAGACTCTTGCAAATTGTGGGTTCTGACTTTCTTTCCAACAGGTTTGGTTCAAATACTAAAGTGGTGCATTTTCTGGGAAGCACAAAGCCATGGAACTATACATATGACTCCAGAACAAAAAGTGTAGAAGGCAATATCAATGACCCTAAAATTGTTCACCCAGAATTCCTCAACATGTGGTGGGATACCTATACAGTTAATATTTTACCCTTACTAGAACAGCGAGAAGTTGATGAAGAAAATACCACAGGTGTAAACATGGTATGTATCTTAACATTCTTGTGGAAACTACCTAAGCAAACAGAATAGATTTTGTGCCATCTCACTTGTTTCTCCTCCTGTGCAACTCAAAGCATGGGTGTTGTTTAGTTAATGAGATACAGAGACTCTTGTTTTTTTATTTCTTCATTTCTGGAATAAAGAATTATACAGATTAGATGTATATTGTAGTGGTCTTGAGCATAGCTGACCGCTTGCTTAAAATTATTTAAGTGCAGAATGATGCACCAGAAATAACAGTGTAGTAACTTCAGTAAACTCACCCTTAATGTGCTTCAGCTATTAAAGTTCTCAAACACAAGAACCCCAGTTGAGCATGCAGTATGCACTTGCAATCTTGCATGGTACAACCTACCTAGGTAGGCCTGCAGTAATTAGAGAATAGGTTACTTAAGTAGACTTGCAGTGATACATCTCGATACCTGAGAAGCCAAAATAATGCTTCTAATTCTAGTTCTTAAACAGAGTTCAGTAGTACGTGTCTGCAAACTTTAGTTTCAGGTTAGTACAGTGGCTGTTTTAAGTTCTTAACCCTTCTAAGCCTAAAGTTACTGATCTCTGGAGATGTGCTCTATCTTTTTAAACTCTTTCTAATGAACTGTTTGCAGCTATCAGGCTTGATCTATACTCTGGCTTTCTCTTGTGGCTTTTGTAGAGAGGTATGAAGAACTTAACCCCTGACCCTCCTTCCTCCCACCCCTTTCCTTGGATGATTTGTTACTCTGCTTTATTTTGCTAGGAAAGCCACACAGTCCCTGCTTGTGATGCTTGGTGCTATGCATGAGAACATCTACTTGGTTGCCCTCTTATGTGGCCTGTTGCTTGCTTAAAGTATGCAAAAAATCTGTCTGTATTTTTTACTCTGCCTTTTATTTTAGGCAGAGGTTACAGAGGCAGTGTCCCATATGTCAGTATCAGCACCATCGCCAGTATTACCAAGCATATCCTCAGAAGAACGCAAGGCTCGGTGGGAACAAGGCCAAGCTGACTATATGGGAGTGGATTCCTTTGATAACATCAAGAAGAAACTGGACTCCTACCTTCAATAGAAGTGCCATTTTCAAACACTGGCACTACAAGGACTTGTTCCAGGACTAACAGCTAGAAAGGTTGTAGATGATGGAAGCTTGATGGAAAAAATTCTTGGCTGAAGGCCATTGCAGTGCTACAGATAAAGACTGAGCAAGAGCTAGGAAGCAGAATTCCTTGGCCCAATTGTAACTGCCCAGTAACTAGTTTTCCCTACTAGATCTAAAAAAAGGAAAAAAAAAAAAAAAAAAAAAAAGGCATTTTCAACTATGTTCTTCTTCTGTTGTGATCAGCTGGCTCAATGTATTAACTGAAACTGAGTTTGCACCTTAACTCATTAGGGTGATTAGCACTGACTCCTTTGCTTGCTATTTTAGATCTAAAATCTGATTTATGAGATTGCTCGTACACTAAATGATTGCCATTCTGCTTTACCATTAGTGTATTAATGATGCTACAATATATAGGGAGAGATAACAGTAATAGCACTGCTTTGATCTTCTAGTCACAATTGCACTGAAGTTTTGACCAGGTTTTTACACATAGTGCCTACAGCGTGGCAGAATGCATTTGTTCAGTTCTGTATTCTTCAGGCTTAGTAAACTGAGTTTTCTGTTACTTGAAATCTTCATGCAAAAATAAAAACTTGTCATGCTTTTCTGGTTTTTGTAAACTCTTGAGAAAATAAATTTAAAAAAAAAGGGCTTTGGAGCAATCTAAAATAACCAAACTTGCATTCTCGCTATCATTAACAAATGTCCAGCTTCTAGTTCTGTAATTATTTATGGAGTATGTAATCACTTTCCAGGTTGCTGCTGGAAGAAGTACCTGCAGAATGGAGCTAAGAAAAAGAGAATCTGTATTTTGGTTACTAAAGAACAACCTGTAATGTGACATGGTTTTAAAACCAACACAATGGTGATACTGTCTTGGCAAGTAAAGATGAAGTAGCTGTACCTACACAGATTAGGAAAACTCTCTATTCCCTCTGTGCATTGCCACTATCATGCCACACATTATATTTTGAGGCAGAGAAAAGCAGTAAAAGTACAAGACAAAACTCACAGTAACAGGAGCGGTCTGAAGAGAGTGGTTGTTGTTTGCCATTAGTTCAGATCCATCCTTTAGCTAGAAGTATAAACAGAACCAAATTACTTAGCATTCTGTTTGGTACCTATAATCTGTATAAGTCCAGAAGCATATATACAATTTCATTATATCTTTATAAAGGAGCATTTTGTCAGGAAGCTAGTAAGGGTGTTCAGCTTTAATCCTGGAGATAAGCAATTAACAAGCTGCTACTGTTTGCAAAAGATATACTCTACATAAGAGAGTTAACTGAGACCCTGGTTGTTGTTTAGCAAAAATGGTGAGTAACTTATAGCTATTTAAAAGTTAATAGCATTTGCATTCTCAGTCATAATGCTACAACTAACCACTATTTTTGATGACATATGCATCTCAGTCTATGCTTGTGGTATACCCAGCACCACCCCACTGTTCCACTGGGCTGAAATTAGTTTCTGCTTATTAGTTACCCAGCACTCAGTACAGGAAAACTTGGTTTCTTTTACAGATTAATGTCTTAAATTTCTTACAAGCAAAACTACCTTTTATCTGGCAGAAACAGGCTGGATGTGGCTCTGGACAGCCTGGTCTGGTGGTTGGTGACCCTGCATGTAGCAGGGGGTTGAAACTAGATGATCATTGTGGTCCTTTTCAACTCAGGCCATTCTATGATTCTGTGATAATTACTGCAAGAAACAAGCCAGCTAATAGCTGTTTAAGGAATTTTGTTTTGAGCTCCTGGCAGATGAGAGAGAGAGCAGTTCATGGCATTTAACTGGGGAGTTAGCCAGAAGCCGTTTTGCCTTCGCTCACCCGAAGACCACCGCAAGAGCCCTTTCAAGACTCAGAAGCAACGCGACGGCCGCAGCACCCGGCAGCGAACCACTTGGGCACAGCAGCAACACCGCTACCGCCGCGCCCGCCCCGCTGCTCCGGACCTGACCCTGACAGCAGCAACCACCAATCCCTGCCACAGACCTCATCGGCGTTGGCCAATGAAGACACTACGGACAGGACAACGCCGGACCGGCTTTGCCCCGTTCTTCCGGCTCTGCCGCGGGGGGGCCACGGCTCTCTCTTCGAGAAAGCAATGTTTGTGCAGGAGTTCAGCAATTAGTGACGCAGGAAGGACAAGCATCCTGATAGAAGTTGTAGTGATATTGTTAAGCTTGTTAATGCTCATTAATGGATAGCCCTGTCGTTTGTTTAGAAAACAGGGAGAATCTGTACCCTTGTACTAAGCAGGTAATGGGGGTATAGTGAACTCCTTTTATCCAGTAGATAAGGGAAGTTCTGCTTTGAATCACCTAATTTTGTGAAAGCAAATATTGTGTGATCAAGGCAAGGAACTAACTGATCATGCATGAAGAACAGGTTCAACCAGTGAAGACAATGAGGAAGAACACACAGTTCATCCACACAATCTCTGGACCACTACCACAGAAAGACTGAGCATGTGCAAGGAGGCAGAACCCCATGTTAATGGTTCTGGGGGAAGTATTGAGTATGTATGTATTGCTTGGGAAAACCTTTGCATATGTAACACAAGTAATATATGTAAGACGAAGGTCTTTTGTGCAAAGTATGCATGATAGGCAGAGCTTATCCCTCATGCACCCGGCACCAAAAAGGAAGAATGTCTACTTTCTAATGCTCCAATTTGCGCCTTAGAAAATTTCACGATCGACTGATTTACGGCATCAATCCCTGCAAGGTAATCATTCGCTGTCAGAAAAATTTGTCATGTCACTCAAGTGAAACCCCTCAGTAATCTCCTGCAGCTTCTTCCAAAACTGCAATCAAATAAGCTGTAATTTAGGACAAATAGGTACTGCTGTAACAAACAACAGATGAGGAAAATACAATTTTTCTTCTTCACTGTCTGTTCTGGTTTTGGCTGGGGCAATTTTCTTCTTACCTGGTGCAGTGACACAGTGTGAGATGAACTGAGCTGGTGTAGCTCCTGCTACCCACAGCATGGAGCCCATGGCACAGCACTTGGTGTGGGAACACAACCGACAGCTGGCTGTGCTGGGGTGATCTCATGCACAGGCCACAACCACAGGTCTGACATCTATTTAAAACAAATAAAGAAGTGAAACAACAGCAATGAACATATATTCCAGTCTGGCTATCTTCCAATCCAGTACAGTCAGCATGGCTGAGAGACCACAGGGATCAGCAAATACTGTGACCCACGAAAACTAGGTGCAGCAGCTGTTCTCCAGCCTGTGTTTTCAGAAGAACTGCATTATCTACAGTGGTTCAGTATCTACTGACAGTATACTCAACAGCAAGTTCTTTCTAATTTTTCGTGGAAATTTTATTGTAATTTCTCTTGAAGAACACACACAAGAGGCTGAATACCCAGTCCCTCTTAGAGGCTCTATACTACAACCAGTACTTTCAGAACTTCCTTTCACTTAAACTCGTTTCCTAAAGTAAAAGTAGTAGACAATGATGCCTGTTCTCATTTCTCCCTTTGTTGGTGCTGAACATTCTTCCATCATTACCAAACGACAGTGCTAT
>PPHD01002794.1:22804-34100 GCA_002909625.1 Bambusicola thoracicus
CTTTTTTTTTTTTTTTTTCAACCTCAGTCATTGTCATATGTCTATGATAATTAATAAAGATTTATGTCCATGAATAAGGTAAAGGTGGAAAAACTTCCAGAGCTCATATGACCTAATCAGGCTAGAAAGGTTAAGATGCACCACAAATTCTGTAACTAAAATTAGTAAAGGAGTTTGATATGCATAAAGAGAGTAGCAGGAAGAGCTGAGCACATTCAGATCTGTCAGTGATAAATGATTAATTTTATAATTTAAATTATAATAATTTAATTACTGTGGCAATGCTAGGCAGGAATGTAAAGACAATAGCAAACATGTCTTCAATAATTTGCCCCTGAAATAGTCATTCATCACTACCCATAGGAAAAGAAAGCTCACCTCAAGAGAAATTTAAAAGCAAACAGGTTAACAAGCTAATCATTTTTAATGAGATTATAAAGGTGGCAGATTTTATTTTTGCATGTTTTTCATTACACTCATCTTAGGAAAATACTTAGGCACTTAGAAGTACATCAGATTGGGGTAGGCCAACACTTATTAGCATCACTACACTAGCTTCAATGAAATAATAGAAATGTCTACATCTTATTCTTTACCAGTATTTATTGTTAGCAGAAAATACAATTCTGTTTGTTGGCACTTTTTGATGTGTTTTTTTGTTTGGGTGGGTGGGTTTGGGGCAGTCAGGTTCTGTGATCTTTGTGGTTCCCTTCCAGCTGAGCTGTTTGGTTCTTAAGAGCTGTCAGTAACCCAAGCCAAACTCACGGCCCAGCCACAGAAACAGGAATGCGAGCATTTAAATTATCATGTGCAAACAGAGGCAAATTTTGCCAAGATCTCCCTTAGCTGAATCTTCCATAACACTATAGATTCTATTCTATAAAACTAACAGAAATTTAAAATTGTAAAGATCCCATTCCTGGGCTCTTGAGTACAGCTTGAGGAAAGCCCGTCTGGCCAGAAAATAACTGCTTCTGCACAAATACACAGGTACAAACTGCTTTTCTGAAAGAAACAACAGCAGGAGCCAGGCATTAACTTCAGTCTGCTCCCTCAGATGTAGCTTTAAATGAAATTGCTTACAAATTACGGAAAATCTCGTGTAAAAGTTACACAGAAGTTGCATTGCAACAACTGAAATCTCATAGGAAAAAAAAAAATTGAGTTTTGTAATTCCTTTAGAAAACTTACTTTGGACCAGAACCACCGCTTTTCTTTTGCGGAGAAACAGAACGTCAGCACCCTTTCAGCCCAGGGCACCGCCCCGCCCTCAGCCGCTTTCTCCACAGACCCACAGCGGGCGGGAACTCCCCCAGCACTTCAGCACGCGCCACCAACCGAGCATGCGGCAGTTATCACCCCACGTGAGGAGAAGAGCGCACTGGCGAATCAGCGGCCGCCGTACGCCTCTGGCCCGGGTGACAGCCAATGGGGAAGCAGCGCGCGAGGGGGCTTCGGACCGTTACCTGACGGCTGTTGCGACTGTTATCGCGGTAGACGTGTGCCGGTGCGGTGCTGTGCGGTCGAGGCTCTGAGCCTAACGAGGCGCCATGGTGGGAGCGGGACCTCGGGTTGGGGAGACGAAGGGAATCTGGGATGGCGTTTGCCGCGGTGGGTTTGGGGAGTTGAGAGTTACCCGTGCTGCGGTGGAGCTTGCGGAGTGCCGCCCCTTGTGGCCCTGCGGCCGCGTAAGGCCGTGTGTGGGAGAGGAGAAATTAATGTAAGAACTGAGAGTTCGAGGGAGGTGACATGTAGAAGCTTGCTGGTGGCAAATGGGACAAAACAGGTGGAAAAGCAAAGAAACGCCTCCGGCTTTACAGTGCGGAGGGCGACGGTTGAGGGACGGTAGGAACGCCCAGGGCATCGGCAGCGCTTCGCGTCGTTTCTTGTGCCTAAAACGCTTTGGGGCTGCACGCAGCCAATCAGAGGAGAGGGCTGTGTCCGGCAGCCAATGGCATGGCACCGTGCCGTGAAGGAGCGTGGCTGTGGGGCGATGTCCGCATCTCTGCCTCCGCTCCAGACTGCGCGGGTCACTACAATATAACCCACAAATAGCAAGTTGTTGTGAGAGTGAAATCTTAAGTGGCGAGTAGCCCCAGATCTCACTTTATCACTGTCCTTTTTTTTGTTTGCAGCGTGAATGCATATCTATCCACGTTGGTCAGGCTGGTGTTCAGATTGGCAATGCGTGCTGGGAATTGTATTGTCTTGAACATGGGATCCAGCCTGATGGTCAGATGCCCAGTGATAAAACTATTGGAGGCGGAGATGATTCATTTAACACTTTCTTCAGTGAGACGGGAGCTGGTAAACATGTTCCCAGAGCAGTGTTTGTGGACTTGGAGCCAACTGTAGTTGGTACGTACCCAAGACGCACATCTTCAGTGTAAAACCACTCCTGTCCTTTCAGACTTTTTTGCATTTTCAAAACATTGGGGGTTCTAAAAGGTATATAGCTGGATGATGTTTTGACATTTTTGGTTACTGTTATTTGAAAGAGATGAAATGATGGTCTATGGGTAATGTTTGGAAAACATTAAGCTTCTTTGCAGATTTTGGGTAATCTTTACAAGCCACAGCACTACATCCAAAGCTTCATTTAATTGCTATCCAGAATATACCTGTGCCTGCAGTGTAGTTCTTTTGAGTTGCCTCCATATTCCTGGATGCAAATACTGCTTTGTGAGCATCCGATGTTTTCCCCTAAAGGGGCTGAAGTTGTACCAACTTTTTGCTGTGTTTGTTCATGGAAGCTGTCTATAGGCTTTTGACATTTCCTTTTACTTAGTATGTCATCACTACACACCACATGCAGAACTCAACAGGTAAATTATATGCTGGAATATGTATTTTTTCATTTGTAGATGAAGTACGTACAGGCACATATAGACAGTTATTCCACCCTGAGCAGCTCATTACTGGGAAAGAAGATGCAGCTAATAATTATGCCAGAGGCCATTACACCATTGGAAAAGAGATTGTTGATCTAGTGTTAGACCGCACGCGCAAACTGGTAAGAATACATGCTGCAGATCAGTATTTAAAATAAGTAAGATACAGCTCTAGAGCTACCTATAACTATGATTTGTTATGATGCTTGTGTTTTCTGGGGGGGAGGGAGTTGTTTGTTTTTAACAATTTTATGCATAGATGATTTTAAAAAAACCAACAACCAAGAACTTGGTCTCATGCCTCCCCCCTCTTGAGTTAAATAAAAATGCAGTCAATAAGACTTGAAAGTTCTTATGATATGGAACATAATTATTTGAAGATATTTTAAGGATACCTCAGAAGTGCATTAATAATCCTTTAGACAAGTGTAATCACTTGTTTGTTATTTTTAACTTGAATCGCACCATTATGTGTCATTCAAAATACTCCCTGTACCCTGGAACTCAGATTTTGGTTGAAAGTTAAGTAATCTCACATATCTTTCTAGCTCTTCATAACCTGATGTAATGTAAGAAACTCTCATAGCATGACATGAATCAAAGTGAAGTGAAATAATTGCTTTAGAATGCTTATTTTAATATTTCGTGATTTTGGAAAGGGTAATAATAAACGTATGTTTTTTCTCTCCTGTTGTTTTCCACTCTATTATAGGCTGATCTGTGCACTGGGCTGCAAGGTTTCCTTATCTTTCACAGTTTTGGAGGAGGCACTGGTTCAGGGTTTGCATCTCTGCTCATGGAAAGGCTCTCTGTTGACTACGGCAAAAAATCTAAACTAGAATTTGCAATTTATCCAGCACCACAGGTTTCTACTGCTGTAGTGGAACCTTACAATTCAATTTTAACTACACATACAACACTGGAGCATTCAGACTGCGCATTCATGGTAGATAATGAAGCCATTTATGATATATGTCGTCGCAACCTGGACATAGAACGTCCCACTTACACCAATTTAAATCGACTAATTGGGCAAATTGTTTCATCCATCACAGCTTCACTACGTTTTGATGGAGCCCTTAATGTAGATCTGACAGAATTTCAAACTAATCTTGTTCCATACCCACGAATCCATTTCCCCCTGGTAACATATGCCCCTGTCATCTCTGCTGAAAAAGCCTATCATGAGCAGTTATCTGTGGCTGAAATTACCAATGCTTGCTTTGAACCAGCCAACCAGATGGTAAAATGCGACCCGCGTCATGGCAAATATATGGCCTGCTGTATGTTATACAGAGGTGATGTTGTCCCTAAAGATGTTAATGCAGCTATCGCTACCATCAAGACTCAACGTACCATTCAGTTTGTGGATTGGTGCCCAACTGGATTTAAGGTACTTTGATAACTTCTGGAGTGCTTGATTTTTGAAATATTAGAAATTACATAATATTTGGAGGTAACAGTCATTGTACAGCACTGTAATGTTCCTGTTACTAACCTGCTTATGTTTCAGATTATATTCTTAAGTATAATTCTGTGATATTGTAACACAGATGAAAATTCTAAAGCAAGTTACAGAATAGCAATCACAGTTTTTATAGGAATGGGCAATACTGAGTGTCTGAAAATATTTACAAACAGGTAGGTACTGAAAAGCAATGCCAGGTTTTACTGCAAGTCTTCAAATATCTGGGGAGTTTTGTACAGAAGGAATATAGACAAGCCCCAAGCAACTGAAGAAACACTACGTTACATTATTGAATTCAGCGCGGTAGCTTCCTGACAATATTTTTGAGATACCTTGAAATGGTAGATGCTGTCAGTTTCTGGACATGTGGAGCCTGGCTGCTATCACTAGAGCAAACCTGTTTTTTCGTTGTTATTGTTGTAATTTATTTAAATGTAGGCTCCTTTAAGTAGATGTTTTACTAGATCAGTATCAGTTTGTTGAGCTACTTATGTTTCTTCTCAGTTGACTGGCAGTGTCACCTTCCAGACAAGTGCTCCATCCTTCTAGCTACTGTCCGTGCATTCAGGACTTGGAAAGACCCAGATTCTTATGTTCTGTTTAGAGTCCAGTATGCTCTTATAATCTGTTGGAAAATAATCTGTAGGCCAGTGTAGCTAACGCTGGCCCAGTTTGACCAGATGCTGAATTTAGGATTTAGTTAAATATTTTGATGAAGTGCAAAATAATTTTATTTAATTGTTCACAATTGTGGCTACTGTTGTTGTTAACAGAAATAAGTCTTCAGTGCTTCCCACTAATTAAAGAAGTTCTTACTTGTTTTCTTGAAGGTGGGCATTAACTACCAGCCTCCAACTGTGGTGCCAGGTGGTGACCTTGCAAAGGTGCAGAGGGCTGTATGTATGCTGAGTAATACAACTGCCATTGCTGAAGCTTGGGCTCGTCTTGACCATAAGTTCGATTTGATGTATGCCAAACGTGCCTTTGTACATTGGTACGTTGGGGAAGGAATGGAAGAAGGTGAATTTTCCGAAGCCCGGGAAGATCTGGCTGCCCTTGAGAAAGATTATGAAGAAGTTGGGATAGACTCCGTAGAAGCAGAGGCTGAAGAAGAAGATGAATATTGAAATAATGAAAAGCGTGTTCCGTAACAGCAACAAACAAACTGCAGAATCCTGTTTGCTTGCTTACTTGTTTTCAAATGCAGTTTTAAATGTTGTACTGTTCAATTTTTTTCTTTGTTCCTGTTTATGCATACAGTTGCTGTGTAAGGACCGTTTGAAATTGCAGGTTTTGGTAGCATCTCGTCTTGCGCAACTTAAATTACAAAACTGTGTACGTGTCAGTAACACTGTACTCAATTTAGCTAACTGTAGTAAGGGTAGGTGCCATTACACTTTTGGTCTGAACTAGAATATTTGCTAAAAGCACCAAGCCTGCTACTTTAAAAAAAGAAAGAAAAAGAGACTGTGGACAACGAGTAACGTTTTCCAACCAGCACATCCCCGGGCACTCAGTGCCACTTCAGATTGAAGGAAAATAAAATGTCAGATTACCTGCTTTAAAATAGTCGTGTTTTGAATTCCTACACTGGCCTATTAAATACTAATGTCCTTTAATGCACAATTCTGTGGACACTTTAAGCTTTGATGGATTAATAAAAAATTATTTGTCTTATTTTTTACCTGTTCCTATTGTTAGCAGAAAATACAACTTCTATTTGTGGGCAGTTATTTTGTGGTGGTTTTTGTTTTTATTTTTATTCTTTGGTTGGTTGTGTTCGTTTGGTTTTGTTCTTTAGAATACTCGAAAAAGTATTACTGAAAGCCTGCAACTGAATTCTAAGTTATACTCACTGTTGAACGGGATGCACATCATCACAACATCAGAAGCAGCTTCAAAACAATCTTCACAGCCAGGAAACCACAGTATTATGTAGTACAGAGCTACTTACTCCTTGAACTCAGGTATTGCCAGCCCCAACACTAGTCCTGTTATTAACCACAAACTGAGCACGCAGAACTAACTAACCAAATGTCTTCTGCTGTTGTCATCTCTCACACAGGTACAGGAGGATTTAAGGAATCTAGTGATAAACCAATACAGCCTAGGTCCATCTTAAGTTTAACAGTTGAGCACTCGTATGCAAAAGCAAGGAGGGGCTCATCAGTAGCGCCCTGCCATTTCAGCACTCATTTCAAAAATCAGACACTAAATCAAACTCTATCTTGAACAGGCTCCTTAGCTACATCACTGAAGCCTCAGGATGGGTGAAGAATCTGCATCACTGACAGCATTACTTCATCTTTGTATCAATTGAATCCATCCTTGGAAGCGTGCTGATGATAGGAGGAAGGTACTGTTTGCTCTTTAGGGTTGACAGTCTTGCGGGGGTGGAGGGGTCAGGATACATGGGAGCATCGGACAATCATCAACAGTATGCAGCTCAACCAAAGGTAAATGCCGGGTTCTATATCTGGGTTGGAGTAAGGCTGCACAGCGTGGCAGGTGGGCAGTCGGAGAGCTACTCAGAAACGGAACTCGCTGTCCACACCGCACAGCGGCACCTCCCGTTCACACGGCGCTGCTCCCCGCGCCGCCTCACTCCCTTCAGCGCTCCCTTCCGGGTTTGCCTCCCGCTCGTGAAATCCGCAGCGCAGGGAGCTGGTGCCGCTTACAGTGCAAAACGCTGCGATGCAAGAGGATGCCTGAAAGGACTGACGTTGCAACCCGATAACGAAACCCGTACAAAGTAGTGCATGACGGCACAGACGCGCGTCCAGAAGAAGCGGGCGGGGCCTCAGCAGCGCACGGAGCTGCGCGCGGGGTTCTGCGCTGCTCCCCGCCCCCCTCCCCGGGGAGCGGCTCGCGCTGCGGAAGGGCGTGTGGAGGCGGAAGGCCGCGCGGTGGAGCGCCGCAGCGGGAAACCTCTGACTGCTCTCGGTGTCTGGGCGCCATGGTGCAGCTTTACAACTTGCACCCGTTTGGGTCGCAGAGAGTAGTGCCCTGTAAGCAGGAGCCGGCGCAGTTCTGCTGCGGCCACGACGTGCTGTTCGTGGCTAGCGCGGCGGCCAGCTGCAGGGTGGAAGTGTTCGCCGTGCGCCGCGAGGGCCGGTGCGAGCCCTTGGGCTCCTTCGCTACCCTGGGCCCCGTGCTGCGCATGGCGCACAGCCGCGCAGGTCAGTGCCGGCCGTCTTTGAGCGCGCGGGGCTGAAGTTCTACAGGGCGGGCGCGGGTGGCCTCCGCGAGCGCGGTACGCGGAGCTGCTGCCCGGCCGGGGCGTCTCCTCAGAGAAAATACCTTCGTGCGAGCGCTACTCAAAGTGGGTCTACGTCAGAGTAGCGTCTGGGCTCTAGAGCCGTGTGTGCATTCCTTTAACGGTATGTGAAGTGCGTTTCACCTAGCGAAGAAATTTGCACTTGAGATCTCATTAAAGAAAACCTGGTAAAAGCTGTGTTCTGGAACGTTATGTGAGATCTGAGAATTTAAGATACTTTTTGTAGTAAGTAAGCAGGTAAACAGCTCGAAAACTTTCACGTGTTCTTTAACGGCATGTCGGTACTTCTGCTTTACCTTAAGGAGACTATTTGGTGACGATTGAAGAGAAAAGCAAAGCAACATTCCTAAGGGCGTATGTGAACTGGCGATGCATGTCTGCAGGGAGTTCTCGTGTTTGTGTCCGGATGGTGGGTCATAAGATGGAAGAGTCATACACTGAAACCTTAAAAGAGCAGATGTCGATAGTGGAAATGGCACTTTCAGATCCTCCGCTGTGTATTTCATGTTGTCCTGTAAATGGAGATCTTCTTGTGGGCTGCAAGAATAAGCTAGTCATGTTCCGTTTGAAATACCTGGTCATAAGCCAGAATTTGAGAGTATTAGACTTTGAACGCTCCTTAATTTTACACATTGATAACTTCATTCCTGCCGAAGTTGCATTTTGTGCTAGACACATAGCGATAACAACAGAATTGGATGTTCTAATCCTGAAACTGGTCTGGCAAAATGCAGACAGGGGAGAGCAATGCACATATCCAGTTAGTATGATAGAAAAGCCGGTGGATGGAGGTAAGTACAGATATTTAACTTTTTCTGACTCTGATAATCTGCTAAGTGATTACTGTTATTCATATATAGAAGGCTCAAACATTACGTGATTCTGTACTGACTGCTTGTAATGTGTGGGAATTAACCTGATTAGTTCCCTAACCTAAAAATCAGATGAATACCAGCAAGCTTTTAGAAAATCTTTCATTCATAATTTAAGAAATTTTATGAAGTATGTGCTTTTTGAAATGGAAACTATACCTTAAGAAAAAGAGGTCAGTAAAACTTCAGAGGGAAATATACATCAAATGGAATTTTCTTCATTGGTAGACAATGGATTTTAGCTCAGACATTGCCATCTCACACCGGGTTGTTTTCAATACTTAAAACTGAATAGGAAAGTCCAAAACATTTTTGGGTGCAATTAGGATTTGCTTTCTGGAACTCAGGTGTGTTGAAGATTGCACAACGTTGTATCATAGCTACCTTTTTCCTTCTGAGAACCTTTACAACCAAATAACAACATTTTTTTTTTATTTGTTAATTGGCTGTTTAGAGCACAGGTTGCTTTGGATTTGCCTCGTATTGAACAGCTTGCCTGTTCATAGAATCACAAAATGCTTGGGTTGGAAGGGACCTCAGAGTCCATCTAGTTCCGACCCCTGCTGTGGGCAGGAGCACCTCCCATAGACCAGGTGCCCAAACCCATCCAGCCTCGCCCTGAGCACCCCCAGGGATGGGGCACCTACAGCTGTTCTGGGCAGCAGTGCCAGGCCCCCTGAGTGAAGAATTTCTTTCTTACATCTAATGTAAATCTGCTTTTCTGGGTTTAAAGCAATTACCCTGTGTTATGTCTCTACATGCCCATGTAAAAAGTCTATCTTTGTCTTTTTCGTAAGCCCCGTTTAGGTATTAGAAGGCCACTATACGTTTTCCCCAGAGTCTTCTCCAGCAACCCCAGCTGTCGGCCTGTCCCTGCAGCAGGGGTGCTGCAGCCTCTGGGCATCCTTGCAGGCTCCTCTGTCCCCACTCTGACAGGTCTGTGTCCCTGTGCTGGGGCCCAGAGCTGAACGTAGCTATTTGAGGGACTGGGGGGTCTCACAAGGGCAGAACAGAGGGCGAGAACCACCTCCGTTACCTTGCTGGCTTCACTTCTGAGGCAGCCCAGGATATGGTTTATGTGAAAAATTAATTGTTCGTGTTTTCTAGTGTAGCTATTCTCAAAATGTCGTGGTTTGAGGAAGCCAGTTCTAATTAGGTTCCTGTAGTTCGAGTTCTTAGTTGATATTGTGTCAGTATTTTCTTATTGCTAAATGGAATTGTTCGAGCACTTAATACTTTTCCATTGTTTAGGTATAAAAGATGAAGACCTTGCAGCGCATAGTTTGCAGCTTGAATTAGATGAGTTTGTCATATGTCAGAAGCCAGTGGAACTGCTTGGGGAAGAAAGTAAGCTCTGTAAGATACCTATCACACTCGAGTCCACAGAGTTGTCTACAGAAGACAAAAAGCACTTTCAAGTGCAATATCTCCTTTTCAGGTATTACAAATGCATTTTCCCCTGCAAGGGTTAACTGCCATGTTAATAATTCCAAGAAACTGGAATGAGCTCATGTCTTGCTGAAAGAAAAATCTTGGTAATCTGACTTCTGGGATTTTTTTGTTGTGTATTTTTTTTGTTGTTGCTGTTTTTTTGTTTTGTTTTGTTTTTTGTCTGCTGAGGTGATAACTGTGATGTAAATGAAGACCCTAACTTGGCCTTGCAAATCCTAAGCTTTATTTAATTTTGTGAATGTGGCTAGTTAGTACAATTAAAGGCAATTTAACTTTGATGGTTTTGCAGTACTCGTGATGTTTGTTATCAGCTTTCATTGTACATCCTTGTATTCTGTGAAGGGCACGCATGACAGCTTCTCTTGTGATGTATCAGAAGGGATGGTCTTTTCTCAGCATACTGAATGACAAAATCGTTTAGATTGGAACAGACTTCCTGAGTTCATCTCTTTAACATCTCCTTGCTTGGGCAGGATCAGCTGGACTAGGTTTTCCAGGACTCAATCTAGCTGAGTTTGAGTAGCTTCTTACTGGGCAACTTGTTCTAGCATTTGGACACTCACAGTTCTTACGCTTTCATGCTGAACTGGCAGAGCAGTTTTACACACCTTATTCTGGAGTAACTTGTATGAAATTTTCTTAATATTTAAAAGAATGGGCCAGGGTTAGCTGTATGAGTTTCAGTAGGGCCAAGTGTCAGGTCCTGCATTTTGGTTACAACCCTAGGCAACCCTACAGGCTTGGGGAGGAGTGGCAAGCAAGTGACTGGCAAGCTGCCTGATGGAAGGGGACCTTGGTGTACTGATGGACAGTGAACTGAATATGATCTAGCAGTGTGCCCAGGTGGCTAAGAAGGCCAGTGGCATCCTGGTTTGTATCAGGAATGGTGTGCCCCTGTACTCGGCATTGGTGAGGCCTCACCTCAAGTTCTGTGTTCAGTTTTGGGCACCTCAGTACAGAAAGGACATGGAGGTGCTGGAGCAGGTCCAAAGAAGGGCAACAAAGCTTGTGAAGGGCTTGGAGAACATAACCTACGAGGAGAGGCTGAAGGAACTGGGCCTGTTTAGCCTGGGGAAGAGAAGGCGGAGAGGAGACATTATTGCTCTCTTCCAATATCTGAAAGGTACTTACAGCAAGAGTGCAACTGGTCTCTTCTCACTGGTGACAGGATGAGGGGAAATGGCCTCTAGTTGCACCAGGGGAGGTTTAGGTCGGATATCAGGAAACACTTCTTTACAGAAAGGGTTGTTAAGTACTGGAATAGGCTCCCCAGGGAGGTGGTTGAGTCACCATCCCTGGATATGTTTAAAAACCATTTGAATGTGGTGCTCAGGGA
>PPHD01002795.1:0-34099 GCA_002909625.1 Bambusicola thoracicus
TTCTCCAAGGCCTTCACAAGCCTTGTTGCCCTTCCTTGGACCTGCTCCAGCACCTCAATGTCCTTTCTATACTGAGGTGCCCAAAACCAAACACAGTACTCGAGGTGAGGCCTCACCAATGCTGAGTACAAGGGCAGGATTACTTCCTTAGTCCTGCTCACCCTACCATGCCTGATACAAGCCAGGATGATTGGCCTTCTTGGCCACCTGGACACACTGCTGGCTCATGTTCAGCCAACTGTCCATCAGTACACCAAGGTCCCTTTCCATCAGGCAGCTTTCCAACCACTCTTCCCAAGCCTGTAGGATTGCCTAGGGTTGTTGTGACCAAAATGCAAGACCCGATTCTTGGCCCTACTGAAACTCATACAGTTAACCTTGCCCAATTGATCCAGTCTATCCAGGTCCCTCTGTAGTACCTTCCTCCCCTCAGGCACATCAACACTCCCTCCCAACTTGGTGTTGTCTGCAAATTTACTGAGGGTGCACTCAATCCTCTCATCAAGGTCGTTAATAAAGATGATATGATGTGGAATAATGATAGAAAAACACAAACATGACATCTGTGATTCTATGAAATGCAATTTTCAAGTTCTTGCAAAAAAAAAGAAGGAAGGAAGGAAGGAAGGAAGGAAGGGAAAAAGAAAAATGTAAAATACTTTTTACAAGCTTCTGGTTTTCAGCCAGAACATGTGGAAAACATCTGAAGCAAAGTCTCAGTGAAACAGAGTACTTCCATTATCACAAAAATATTTCACAAGAAGATAAACTTCCCATTAGTAGCTACATTTCTTGCATTTTTACAATTTCTCTGCTTTTTATAATTAATCTTGGCCTCAAGACCGAAGGCATTTTCTTATGGTGATAACAATAGACATACGGTGTATATACATTTCACATTCAGTTTCTTTCCCAATTAAGTTCTAAAATAATTAAGCTCTGTGACTGCATTTTTAACAGTTTCTAGCTGAGGATCTACAGGATCCTGAAAATTTTAACTACATAGGGAAACAAATAAAAAATTGCATAGGTCAGAGAATTTTATATGGGCTACAAACTAAATGGAACACACAGAAAGACCAGTAATATTTTATAATAATTCATCTTGAAGTTTAGCGCAATGTGGTAGAACATTAAGTGCTATCTAAACCATTACTTTCCATCACATTTTAAAGGGCTGGTATGGGCCAGTTACACTAGTTGAGCTAGATAGACCCACTACGTTCATTAGAGGTGTCATTATAACCACTAGGTTCTCTTTTTTTTTATTTCAGCAGAACACCTATGTATCAATTTGATTTCTCAATATGTAAAACAAACAGTATGGCAGAAAGTAGAAATAATGTTTTACATTTTTTAATTATTTTTTTAGACACAGTAACAGAGATCATGAACTGTTCAATAGGATAGACAAATAAAATTTCTTTTTTGTTAATTTTCAAAACAAAAGGATGCTTGTACAACCAACAGGAGATATGGCAAACTTAAAAATCTGGTATCACACTGTCTCACTCCAATTTATAGGAGGCAGACACATAATCTGAAAGTGTAAGGAGGGAAATATAACTCTGCACATCAACTGCATACAAGCAACAAAACTACAGGCCTTTTAGTTAAGATATTTGGAAGGCTTAATAAAGCTGTCTATTCAGTATGGCTCTTAGTTGTATCAGAATATATGACCATCATCAATTCTAAGAGTGAATTTCATTTCATTATATTGCAAGCTTTTGCAACAAAAGCTGTTGGTTTTTTTCCTATTTTTTCTACCTATTCTGTGAAGTTCAGAGTAGGTTTACATCAACCTATGTGACTGTCTGATAAGTATTTTTTTCAAATTAAATGTGAAATATAACAAAAAGAAAAGAATCTGAATCCAAAAGGAGTTGCATGAAAAAGATGCTTATGTTGCACTCTTATTTACTCTTTGATGATACTACATACAATAGTACCTCATTTTGGAAGTATGTTTTAGCTGAATCAGTAGTTCTGCTAAGTTCAGATAGTAATAAAAATATATTGCTAAAGCCAAGGACATTTTAAAAAACCATGTGAAAGATCTTAATCTCTACAATCTACATCTATAACAGTGACATAGACAGCAGGATCAATTGGTCTTCAGCAAGTTTGCAGAAGATGCTAAGCTGAGATGCCACCCAGAGCGATCTGGACAAGCTTGAGAAATTTGCTCATATAAACCTAATGGGGTTTATGACCTAATGGGTCGGGGCAATCCCAGATATGTTCACGCACTGGGAGAAGAACTTTTTGAGGGCAGCCCTGCCAAGAAGGATATGGGGGTTCTGGCTCATAAACAGCTGGATATGAACCAGTAGGTTGTGCTGGCAGCCTGGAAGACCAACTGTATCAAAAGAGGGGGCAGCATCAAAAGAGGGGTGCTCAGCAGGGAGAGGGAGGTGATTGTTCCCTCTCTGCTCTGAACTCATGAAGCCCTACATGGAGTACTGTATTCAGGCCTGAGGCTCCCAGCACAAGAAATAGGTGGTGGTGTTGAAGTGGGTCTAAACGAGGGCCATAGAGATGATCAGAGGGCTGAAGAGTCTCTCCTATGAAGAAAGATTGAGGGAGTTGGGCTTGTTTAGCTTGGAGAAGTGAAGGCCACAGGGAGACCTCATTAAAACCTTCCAGTACTTAAAGAGAGCTTATAAACATGAGAGAAATCAACTTTTTACAGATTCTAATAGTGATCACAGAATCACAGAATGGCTCGGGTGGGAAGGGACCCCAAAGATCATCAAGTTCCAACCCCTCTATAAGGGGAGGGTAAGACAAGTGTAAAGGGTTTCAGACTAAAAGAGAATATATTTAGGTTAGATGTTAAGTGGAAAATTTTCAGTGTGGTGAGGTGCTGGAAGAGGTGCTCAAAGAAGCTGTGGAAGCCATGTCCCTGGAGGTGTTACAGAACCCTGTCAAGTTGGATGGGGCCCTGGGCAACCTGTTCTAGTGCCTGATTCAGCGGTTGGCAACTGTCCACAAAAGGGGGTTTGGAACTAGGTGATCTTTAAGATCCCCTCCAACGTAAACCATTCTATGATTCTATTAATTATGCTGTTTTGGTCAATAAGTATGAGGAATCATCCCATGGCAATGCTTTGGAAAACTGTCAACATCTTCCAAAGCCAAAGAAATTTGAAGAACAGTGCTATAGGACATGACTGTGGTCTTTTATGCTTCTATGTCAGTTACCTCTAATTCAATGGGATACAGAAGAGTTGTGATCTTCATTTCCTGTGTAATCTTACTGTATTATTTTTAAAGTAAAATCTCAAGTAATTACACTAAGCAGTCAAACAGTTCCAAACAAAACCTTCCACTGGTTTTTCAGTCAGGTGAAGTTACCACATTCACGGTGCCCTCTATCCTGTTATCCTAAGTAATATTCCTTTTCTGTTTGGAAATGTGCACCCTGCCAATTAAAAGAGCATACTTTCCTTCTGTTAATACCACTGCCCTTAATTAGAAGCTTTGATGCTTTTCAAGAGAGATTAGACAGTGGTCCATCTGTTTAGGCAGAGGTTTATTTAACATTGCATATGTAAGATCTTGATAACTATAGTCATATGATTGCCAAGCAGCAATTATGTTATTTGAATGCCTCCTATGTCCTTGAGTGACTTCATCTGATTGGATTATTTTTTGTAAGTCCTCTCTTTTCTTTAGTTCAGGAAATAAAGAATTTAGTAAGTTCTTCTTTATTCATAGCCACCACACATCACATATGCTAATACATATTAGCTTTCTAGTTATTGATCTTGCTTGCTAATTTAGTTAAATTCATGACTCAGATTGAAGTATAACAATTAAATCACTAAACTAAAACTATACAAAAAAGAAAAGTCTGTTGTTCTACCTATTTTTTCACACACTGAAAACAGGAGCACTGTATATTAATTATGCATGTATATTCCTTTTTTTTTTTTACAGGCATTCAATCTGTGCTTGAGATTGCCCCAACCCAGGTGCAGGACCTCACACATGACCCTGCTGAACTTCATGAGATTGACAGAGGCACACCTCTCAAGCCTGTCCAGGTCACTCTGGATGGCATACCTTCCCTCTAGCACGTCAACAGCACCATTCAGCTTTGTGTCATCTGCAAACTTGCTGAGGGTGCACTTCATCCCATGTCACCAACAAAGATGTTAAATGTCACCAGCCCCAGCACCAATCCTGGAGGAATGCCGCTTGTCACCAGTCTTCACTTGGACACTGAGATATTGACCACAACTTCTTGAGTGCGAGACCATCCAACCGACTCTTTATCCAGCAAGTGGTCCATCCATCAAATCCATTTTTCCCAATTTGGTGACCAGGATGTCATGTGGGACAGTGTCATATAATTTGCAGAAGGCCAGGCAGATGATGCTAGGTTTTTTTTCCTTTATCCACTGAGGCTGTAACTCCATCATAAAAGGCTACCAAGTTTGTCAAGCTTGACTTGCCCTTAGTGAAGCCATGCTGGTTATCACCAGTCATTTTGTATTTATTTGTCATGTACCTTAGTAGGGCCTTCAGAGGATCTGTTCCATGATCTTGCCAGGCACAGAAGTGAGACTGACTGGCCTGTTCTTCCCTGGATCTTCTTTTCTTCTTTTCCTGAAATTGGGGGTTATATTTCCCCTTTTCAGTCAGTGGAAACTTCACCAGACTGCCACCACCTTTCAAATATGATGGGTAACAGCTTGTCAGCTTAATCTGCCAGTTCCCTCTGAACCTGCGGATGAAACTTTTCAGGTCACATGGACTTGTGTACCAGGAATGTCAATAGTGATATTTTCTGTAGTTTTATGTAAAACACGTAGAAATTACATGTTTTGGACATAACAGAAAATGTATAGAGAAAGAGCTAAGACAGAAAAAAAAATAGAAGGGTTGTGTATGTAATGTAAAAATGGTATAGGAAAAAGTACTTAATAAATACTATATTTACATATTAAAATAATAGGTATAGTGAAAATAATTTAAATATTGGCTTAAATGAAACATCTGTGCCTCCAAAAGGAAAATGAGCACTCAGGAAACATTTTATCGTAATGTAAAATAACCTAATTGTTTTAGATGTATTTGTACAGTTGATTACATTTCTGATATTTTACTTTGAAAATAAGTCAAATTCCATGTTGAATCACAATTCTATCCCCTCTTATGCCTACCTTCATTTTCAATGCAAAAACTGCAAATTTTATGTATCATTTTAGACAATTGCACATTCTTTAACACTGATAAGAATGTATTTAACTTTTCATAGAATCAAAAAATCATTTAGCTTGGAAAAGACCATTGAGATTATCGATTCCTAACATGTCTCCATCACTTTGTTGCCAGATTTTTCTGCACTGTTGGTTTTATTTTCTCTCTCTCCTCTGCAAGCCCTTTTCTAACTGTCAGCGAGATCAGTATGAAAGAATCTGCTTTTCTGCTGACCACAGGACGATTACTTAATGTGGGGAAGAACTTAAGCAATAGAAAGTGGTACCATAAATATACATGACATAGGTTTTCTACTAGAAGTGCAAGTCATCTAGAAGAAGACTGTGTATTGTCCTAGAAACTGCAAGTTAACAGTGAAGCCTCCAGCAGGCACTGAGCTGCTGCTGTGTGTAAGGCTCAAAGGCAGCTGCTATGGACAGTGTTTCAAAGAGATTTAAAAACTGATGTAAGCACATCCCAGCTCATGATGAAAATGCTAGGAGCTTCCAGCATCCTTAGAGACTGGCAAGATATTCATTGATTTCCTGGGAATGAAATAACCAATTTTTCCCTCTGTTGATCATCTGCTCATACAATTGTAAAGTAGATACCTAAAACATCCATTTAAAGCCATAGCCTGCATTATATCCTAAGTATATCCCATTTCAAAATGGATTAGCAATAAGGATAACTTGTAGATCATATTGAAAGTCTCTGATTTAAGTTACAGTGATCAAGCAAGAAGTTGAAAGCATTCTGCCAGCAAGGCTTAGGAAAGATAAGCAGGAAGTCTTAAGTACAGTATTATCTGTATGGTCTACTGCCCGTATTACTATGAAAATTTATAGTCCTCTGTGTCCAGTTCTAGCATGTGGGGAAAGAGGAACAACATGTATTTTTAAAAAGATCAGAGAGGGTGGTGGTATACGATTTATCTCAGTTATTTTGTTGCACGTATGCATATTGCTATTGCAAACTTCCATACTTTCTTCTAAACTAGAGATGATGATGAGCAAACTGAATATTAATTAATGAAGTAAAAAAATAACATGCAATAAGCATAGATATGCAATAATATCTATTTACTACAACAAGCTAATGCAGTATGGGTGGCAAAACATGCTGAGATGCTCAAAATTAGTGGATGGTATCACTGCAGAAGGAAGTAAACTTAGAAAGAGACTTCCAAAAAAAGTGCAAATAATAAAATAATAAAATAATACTATATATGGCAACAAATGAATACAGTTGGGAAAGTGAGCAAGTAAGTTTACATCTAGTTCTTCTCCAACAACAGCATTAATTAAAAGTTATTTGATTTTTTTCTGTATTTTTCTATTCTGAAAAGTTCACATTCACATACACAATAATTTATGCTTCTTTTATGCTTAATCTTTTTTGTAATTTACAAATTGTGTCAGAATGCATACACACAAATGCACACATTCATGCACTCAGAATTTATATGTTGGAGAAGAAGATTCAGCATGAGAGACAAGGTGAACAATTAGGGGACTTATGCCTGCCTGGTTTAAGTACAGGAGCCAAGAAGTTATCTTAGAGAATTTTTAAGGCGGTGGTTTAACCCCAGCAGCAGCTTAGTACTGTGCAGCCACTCACACACCCTCCGAACTGGAGATGAGAGAGAAATGGAAAGGAAAAAGTGTGAGAACTTGTTGAGATAAACCAAGCTTATTAAGTAAAGTGAAAACAATGCATGCAAGCTATACAAAACAAGGAATTAAGTCGCTACTTCCCAACAGCAGGTGGATGTTCAGCCACTTCCAGGAAAGCAGGGCCCGGAAGAAAAATGTCATCATTTCTAACATTCCCCCACACTCCTTCCTCCTTCCTTACATCAGGAAAAGGAAAGGAAAGAAGAGGAGAGGAGAGGAGAGGAGAGGAGAATCTATGAAAGAATATCTTATAACCGTTCAGAGATCAAATACTGCATTGTAGTGAAAGAGAAACAATTGCAAAAAAACTGAATGCCCTGGAGAAATGTAGCTCAGATCCAACATGATGCAGAAAATTATCAGGTAAACTCAGAGCATCATATATATAATTGTTAAAGAGAAGAAATTATTCTAAAAAAGAGCGATGAGTGTAATGCCTTTTGAAATTCTGTAACAGATCCTCATTCACCATTCTTCTTTGCTAATTTTTAATAGAGGGAGTACCAGCTTAAACTTTTTTTGGGCTTACACTACAGTTAGTAAAAACCTCTCAGATAGGAAAGCTGCACAAGATGCACCCATTTTTGGAATCCTCACACTTTTGCTGTTCACAGTATCACTTTTTTTCTCCTTTAAATGTGTTTTTCTGAAAAAGCTGGAGATTTATATTATAAGTCTTGGATTGCAAACAAATTCTTTCTCTTGTTCTAGTAATAAATAGAGAAAAAATATGTAGGCCAGGCTTTTGTCCTGCTGAAACTGAAAAAGATGACAGAAACACCTGGTCTTTTTGTCTGTGTAGGTTTCTTTTGTATGCTTTGCAGTGTAGTTTATTCCAGTGGAGATTAAATAGTGATGCTTTTTTAAACTAGCACTGAGGTAATTGAAAGAGAATGTAATCACTATAAGGAGGCAAGAAATATGGAGGGAGCAGAAGGTAATAACTTTGGGAATAGCAGGCAAGATGTAGCTTCTTGATACAAGGATCACCCTGAAACAGTCAGACAACTGATATTCAAAGCATAACCTGATTACTAATAAAAGATTTCTCTTAACAATGTTTTCAAGCAACAACTTGAGTAGTGAGTTTATTTGTAATACTATGTTAATGTATCTGATAGTAAAAAACCTCAGATATTTCAGAAAATGGACATCGCCCTGTAAAGAAAAATGGAATCCAAAGAAGAATAGCAAATGACTCTATAGAGTCTGAGAGTATAAAGAGACCCGATGCTATGTCTACACTGTGAAATTCCAGGCAGTAAGGACATCACTAATTTAAGTTCTCCTATGCTGAGGCTTGCAGTATGATTATATGCTGAGATATTTTTTTCTATCTGCATTCTCATAGGTAATATTCATAACACTTGGCTGCTATAAAAAAAACAAACCCTTCTTTCATCATTTACAAGTAAAAATATAATGCATTTAGGCTTTGATGTGAGTATTCTAGTTCTACTTACCTTCCTGTATGCCTAATTACATAGGTTACCCTGAAAGTAATGCCTATTGAGGCATCTTGGACTAGATGATCTTTCGAGGTCTCTTCCAATCCCTGACATTCTGTGATTTCCATAGAAACTACAGGAGATGCAAAGAGTACAATAACACTAGTTGATAGTGCAAATTCTCAGATACAAAAAAACTATTTCTCAACATAGTCACCAGCATTAGCCATGTATTTTCATCACTGATGAACAATGGTCTGCATGCTGTGCTTGTAAATATATGCACCAGCAGAGGTGACCCACTGTTTCACAGCTATCTTGGCATCATTATTAGGAAAGTGTTGTTTGTGCAGTCCAACTTTCACTGTGTTCACATCCACTGTTTGTTCTTCATAAACAATCAGCAAGATCTGATGAATGTTGATTGTTGCAAATTTTTTCACATAAAGGAATTCAGTTCCACACCTTTGCTTAATATACACTTTCATGTCGGACACCAATTTGTCAGACTACCCCTCTGCTGCCATCTGTCACATGTCAATAAAATGTAATGGAATATTGGTGGGAAGGTTCAACATCTACTTCCATACCATCAACATCTGCCTCTGACATTGTGGATCAACATAATAAAATAGGAAGCATAACTTTGGAAGGAGCCCTCATATATCATTAATTTTAATTCTGTCTCTTACACTGTAGTGTTATAATTATCCTTCTATTTCCAGTGTTAGAATTTCTAGCTGACAACTAAAAAAGGGGAAAAAAAAGTGAAAGAGTGACCAAACAGATTGCTTATACTTGTTTCCATTAAAGTAAATGATCTCTTGTTCTCATTATAATTTTAATGCTTCTAAAAGCCCACATTCACCTGTGTTGGTAAATATTCTAGCAATTTCTGCACACAGAAATTTGTAATTCACTTTTGATATGTTTTGAGGACTTATGTCAGATGATCAGCAAGATGTTCTACTGATCCTTTAGCAAGCAAGTCTTTCATGTGTCATGAAGTAACAGTTCTTGGTTCTGGTCTGTTCTCCATGCCCCTGGACAGCACCAGTCTCTTCTAGTTCAGACTACTTATTTTGGAACCACAGTGTCTCCTTCTTTTTAATGCATACAATTGGTTGTGGGGTGATGTGGTGTACAAAAAGAGGAAATGCTCTTTAACATGACCTAGTCTTAAGTGACCCCACATTGTCATGCACCTACAGTTAACACTAAATAATTCTGAAAGCCTGCCTGTAGCACTCTGGTGTATAAATGGGATGATAACTGCAATAACAAATGTAAGTAACAAACATGTTGGAAAATGAATAAATACAAAATGTCCTCCTGAAAGCAAATGTACATATATTTTTTTTCTGTTAAAGAGTTGTTAAAATCTAAACACAATCATAATATTCTGACATACAGTTTGCATAGATTCCTTTTTCCATACAGGAAATGGAGGGTAATTACCAGTGAAGAGCATGGAAAAAAGTTAATTAAGCCAAAATCTGGAGGAGCAGAAGTGTGTGTTTACACAGTTTGGTCCTTACAGAATTGTTTTTCTAAGACAGAAGGAGTTTGTTTGTATTAATAAAAATGATCTCTGATTCCAGACATTTAGCTTTGGTGGTTTAGTTGATTCAAAATTCATGAAGAATTATGTATATGTAAAGACACTTTGTTCTCTAACACTTTTTTAAAATATTCACATCTAAGATAATAATATTTCATTTGAAAATAAATATCTCTTAATTAGAATATATTGAATCAACATTCAGATTAGCTGAAATGTAAAAAGAATTGAAGACACTGAGCTTTGCTAACAGCCAGCCCAGAGTTTTTAGATATAATCCTCTGGTACATTATGTTTATTAGCATAAAAATTGACCTTTTATCACTTACTTTACTCTGTTGTACTGTGTCATTTTATATAAGGGAGTTTGTGTTGCTGTACTGTGTGTTGTTTGCTTTTCTTTCTTAGTATATACTTGGTGGATACTTATGATGGAATTACAGCCTCAGTGGATAAAGGAAGAGCAACTGATGTCATCTACCTGGATTTGTGCAAAGCATTTCACACTGTCTTGCATGACATACTGGTCACAGACCTGGAGAAAAACGGATTTGATGGATGGACCACTTGCTGGATAAAGAGTTGGTTGGATGGTCTCGCACTCAAGAAGTTGTGGTCAATGTCTCAGTGTCCAAGTGAAGACTGGTGACAAGCGGCATTCCTCCAGGATTGGTGCTGGGGCTGGTGACATTTAACATCTTTGTTGGTGACATGGGATGAAGTGCACCCTCAGCAAGTTTGCAGATGACACCAAGCTGAATGGTGCTGTTGACGTGCTAGAGGGAAGGTATGCCATCCAGAGTGACCTGGACAGGCTTGAGAGGTGTGCCTCTGTCAATCTCATGAAGTTCAGCAGGGTCATGTGTGAGGTCCTGCACCTGGGTTGGGGCAATCTCAAGCACAGATACAGATTGGACAGAGAATGGCTTGACAGCAGCCCCGAGGAGAAAGTTTTGGGGGTGTCAGTTGATGAAAGACTCAACATGAGTCTACAGTGTGTGCTTGCAGCCCAGAAGGCCAACCATATCATAGAATCATAGAATGACCTGGATTAAAAAGGACCACAATTATCATCTAGTTTTAACCCCTCTGCTTTGTGCAGGATCGCCAGCCACTAGACCAGGCTGCCCAGAGCCATATCCAGCCTGGCTTTGAATGCATTCAGGAATGGGGCATCCACAGCCTCTCTGGGCAACTTGTTCTAGTGCATTACCACCCTCTGAGTGAAAAACTTCCTCCTAATATCCAACCTAAACCTCCCCTGTCTCAGTTTAAAACCATTCCCCTTTGTCCTATCACTATCCACCCTTGTAAAGAGCCGTTCCCCCTCCTGTTTATATGCTCCCTTCAACTATTGGAAGGCCACAATGAGGTTTCCCCAGAGCCTTCTGTTCTCCAAGCTAAACAAGCCCAGTTCCCTCAACCTTTCCTCACAGGAGAGCTGCTTCAGCCCTCTGATCATCTTAGTGGCCCTCCTCTGATTCCTGACGCACAGTGACCACAGCCAGCTTCATCTGACTTTACCACCACCACCTGACAACTGAGCTTCCAAAGCTTTCAAAGCCTGCCTAAACGTGTGATTAACAAAATCACAGGGAACTTGAGTGTGTATCAACCCCAGTGCGGAGTCAGGATCCTAAAGAGCAAAGGAAAATCAGTGCTTTCAGTTCAGCCCTATGTGTTTTCATCACATTACCTACATGGGAAATTGACCAATCAAAGGAAGCATTATGGATTAAAGACACTGTATTATGTTTTTGTCCTCTTCCTTTTGAAGTCTTTTTAAGTCCCACAGAAACATACGCATATAGCATGGGCAGGAACACCAACACACAACTACGCCAAAAACTCCCAACAAGGACAGCAAGGCACTGCAGAAATAAATCCTTTGGTTCAGGCACAAAAAGCAAAGGAAAGCAAATCTCTGCCTCCAGGAAATTAAGCTTGTTTGCACATGCTCCTTTTTAAGATGGAAGATAATTAATAATTCAAATTCTTTTGGTATTTCCTGGAAATAATCATGGGCAAGGTTACGTGCATTGTTTGTAACTGAGTGGAGAACTTGTTCCTTTACTATTAAATGTCTTGATTAAGACAACACTTATAAGCTGCAATACAAATTGCCCCATTGTTTGTGGAACCATATAAACAAAGCAGGAGAGTCTCTGCCTTGAACAAACTGATGGGCTTGTGGTAAAGAGGACTATTATTCCACTTTCACAACCAGAAATGGGAGCGCAAGCTTCCAAATTCAGAAGTCCTGCAGAAGACCTGGAAAAGAGGTCCAAGATCCGTGCAGTCTGACCAAGGAATGCTCTTCTCTTTCTCCTACAGTGACTCTGAGCACTCTTCCTTCCCACATTTCCAAAACCATGTGCCTTAGGTCCCTTTGGCATGCCAAGAAACTCTGCTACCACTGGCTTAAACAACGTCCAGCTGTGAGACAGTTAAACTCCTCCATCACCCTGTGTGCTATTGAGGCAGGATGTTACAAAATACTGTGGTTTCTTTTGTTGTAGACTCCTTTTTCACTCGATGCAAGTGAAAGAAATATGGGGTTTGTTGCAAAGATTCTAGTGGAAAAGAAAAGTCCTTTTAAAATAAAATGAGAAGTGTATCAGTGGGCAGGGATTTAATGGGGGGGAGGGGGAGTCCACACGATCAGAAACCAAACATCAAGCTTTCAGCAGTGGGAGACAAATCTAACATCTGAAAGCATTTCAAAACGCTGAGTCACATACCTTCATTTTAGAGATATATAATATGAATAGAACTTGGCTAAGTCACATCTATCAGTGTAATGACATTTCAGAAATGAGGCTGTCCACATAAAACTGATTTGCCTCTGAATGACTCTACACAATCTGACAGGCTATTAAAAAATCCCAAGCTGTATTCCTTTCTCAAAAGGAATTCTGCCTCTTGCAGAGCTCTGAATAAACAATATTCATTCAGAGGAGTTTCACAATCCCGTGCTGTTCCTCATTTCTCAGTGCTCAGCCCTACCCGGCTCAGGTGCCCAAGCCAAGGCACACAATGATCAGAAACGAAAGAACGGAAAACCCCACTTCACCGATGCACAGCACTGCTGGGGAGACCGGAATATCTAGATTTTAGCACCTTTATTTGTATCGTCTCTTTCTAAAAGCACACGAAATTACTTTTAATACAAATTATTGGCCTAAAGTTTGCCCGTTTTCATGCATAAAGTACATCAGACAAAAGAGAGCCTCCTGCCAAACTTCAAATCACAGCTCCAGAGCTTAAAACACAAACCACCAGAACCACCAATGCATTTTCCGTGGCTTCACTCTGTGTTAATGCAGAATTAAAAACTAAAAGGATCCAGAAAATGACGTTCAGTGTCAAGCAATTCTGCCCATGTCGTTAACATCTGACAGGGCTGTGACAGCTGCAGTGCCAATGGAAGGACCCGGAGCGAGTACTCCTCGCCCACCTGAATTCAGCAGCAGCATGCCAACAGTAGGCACAGCAGAAACCATTTATGTAAGAACTGAGTTAATCAAAGCACTGAGTTGCTAATGACAGGATTAAAATATGGGTTTTTTCTTTTGCAGAGCAAAGCAGAATGCATGAAAAATGTTCCTGTCAGGGAAGACATCCCAGGCCCAGATTGTACCAAGAATCTTTTTTATTATCGGTATGCTGTTAATCTGACTGCTCTTAAAGCAAGGAAGGGCACTTAATGCTCCATAAGAGGCCATTAGAGTCCTCCCAGCTTTCTTTAGAGTCACTCAACCCCATTATTGTGTGCTGTTTATCTGCACAACTTAATCACAGCTGTTTAAATCCAAGATAAGCTGAGATTAAGTCATTAATGCTGCTAATAGACAGTGGTACAAAAAAAGAAAAGACTATAGTATCTTCTTCCTCTTTTAATACAGGTATCAGTACCATCATTATTTGGAAAGCAAAGATCTTTTTGTCAGTGGTGGGTAATTTTTCCCTGTAACAATTCATCCAATAATAACAACAATTCTGGTCTAGCACAGATTGCAACCAGCAGTGGAATACCATGATTGCAAAGCTCTCTGCATAAGGAAAGGGGCTGTTATCCTCCAACAAGCCTAAAGAACAGTTTGGACGCATAATAATTACAGAATTGGATTTCTAACAGAACAGTATATTAAAATAGTATCAAAAAGGAAAGAGAGCTTTCCCTTAGCTAATGCATGTGCCAGCATTCACCAGCTGTCACTGCTGCTGCTGTCACTTTCCAGTGGATGAGGACTAGAATGCCCATTCTGCCCCACACACCTCAGCAAAGTACGTGCTATGCTTTAAGATTAACTCCTGAAGTTCAACTTGATGACATGCATAAAGGACAAAGATCCCACCAAAAAGGCTTTGGATTTCCTGGTGCTTTCTGCAGTCTAATAACTGCCAATCCCAGTTAGGCCACATGGATTCCCCTACAGACCTACAGGAGGGTATCAAAAGCGACAGCATGTTGCTTTCTCCTTTCAAGCTGATAGCAAAATTCCTATTGACTTCAGGAGAAGGATGGTTCGTTATGAGTCCTTCAAATGGCAATGGAAACATGCAAAATACTAACATGATAAAACAACATTTCTGAGCCTTTTGTTTCAGTTCAGTCACTTACAGCTTCATGAATATGAGTTCTTGTGGTTTTCAACTTCTGGTGTGTTTTCAAGGTTATATCACAAAGATGAAAAAATCAGGAGATGTTTTAAGCTTTTCCTGTTAATTTTTTATCTGTGGTGTGAAGGGCAAGCTATCACTTTTGGTTTTGCTTTTTAGCTTCTTCAGTGAGCTCAGTAGAATGAGTAAGAGCAACCCGTGGTCATTTTTCAGATGTTCTGCACTTACCTCATTCGATAATAGAGCCGTTGCGATGTTTTTTCATCTACCTTAAAGACCTGGTTTGGTGCATACCAGAGCCTTCTGTTCTCATCAAACAGTGCAAAGAGATTATGGCACAGAGGAGATATAGCTGTCAGAGGAAAGTAAAGAAGCACGTCAGTTCACAAGGCTACCAAATACATGGACACTCTAAAAATATAAATGCATACGGTAACCATTTGATCGTGCAACCTACAGCACACAAAGAAACTGACACTAGGATGAGTTTGAAACAAGCATTAGAAAGACATGACTAAAGAGAAGATGCAAACTGTGTATTGGTTGACTCCACTGGTTTTATCAGGTACTAAACGGTCTGACATTTCACCTATTCCAAGCATGAAACGTATACTGAAGCTGTGATTTTGCCAAGGCCCAAAGTTGTAGAGAAGTCTTAAAAAATGTCATCCTTACCAGATGACAGAAATGGGTGTTTTAAGGAAACAACTTTGTTCTCAGTTTTACTTGATGAATAAATTCTGCTCCCATCGTTGATAGAGAAGGTTCTAGGGAAAGATTCAAAACTGCCTTCTCATGAGCAAAGAGGCACAAAGCGTAACATGTCATTTTTCCATTCACTGCTAATTCAGCAGAGGGTTTTCCAGCAAGGAACAGACTTCAACTGGTAGGTCTGGGCTGACCTGCGTTAACCTTTGCACTTACACCACCCCAGGGAGAAGCAGGCTATGGTTTCCTTACAGAGGTACGGCTGTTTCAATTCCTTGCTCCTGTTTCCTGTTCAGTAGGAGGCAGTACCTTTGTGCCAAAGCCCTGTCTGGGCAAGGAGCTCTGCTCCTCACATGTGCCTAAGTGCCCTTCTGAATCAGGGCCAATGGCAGAGACCTACAGAACTCAGTGAAACCATTTCTGTTTCAAACGGGGGAGAGAGTGCAAAAGCAAAGACAAGGAAATCAAACCTGAATAACCTAATGGCAAAGCTGACAGCAGATGGGGCTGGGCAGCCACAGCTTTCTGCAGGCCAACCAGCAGCACGCAGATGCCAGCAGAGGTGTAACTACCCAAGCTGTGACTTACAGCAGAGACCAGCATCACCAGCTTGCTGAAATGGGAGAAACTTCTGTACCTCACAGCATCTGCCATGGACTGAGCAAAGGCCAAGAGGAGGCAGACGGAAGTTCCCCTAAGGAAAGCTCACCTAAAGTCACTTCTTTAAAGGTTTTAAATTTCTGACAGAAATTACTGGCAGCAATTGCACAACCTATGGGTTCACAGCTCTATAAACAGCAGCAGCTCATAGTTCTCATATGCTGACACAAACAGGTGTGCCTTAAGCACTCCTCATTTTCATCAAGACTATTCAAAAGCAATACGAGCACTTATTTGATGAGATCTGTCCTTCAGATTCCCATCATTCCTCTCTTTGGAATGGAGGAGAAGTAACTATGGAAATAAACTGGAGGATGCTCAGTGTCAGAAGAACCAAGGTGACATGGGAAAGGAAAACACTGGAAGCCACACATGCCCAGCAGCAGGCAGGTAGCCTGTTTGTACGGCCAGCTTTACCACTCCCAGATCACTGACTAGTAACTGGTGTTCCGGGAAGCCTGGGAAATATAACGTTTGGACTTGGGGGAGGAGGAGGAATGACACAAAGAAAAGAACTTCAGGACTGTAAATATAAAAGCACACTGAAACCTAGATTCATAAGGTTTAAACATAGATTAAACCTGCTGATTCCAATTGAATAATTAAATATTATTCTGCTGGGTCAAGGAACAGAGTGACAAAGCAGGACATTTTCATTATGCATTTCTGTATGACCACAATTGTACAAAGTTCAGTAAACCTTACTGGAGAGTTATTAATACTACAGATATTGTAACTCTACAAAGGAGTGTTAGGCAATAAATGAGAAAATTAAAACAGCAGCAAATGGATGGATTTTCTCTCATCAGCCCTCTCCAAAATAACATGGAACAGACCTCACAGGCTTACCAACTAGTGTCATAGGTAAAAACATCCTTATGTAACTTATTTGTATACTGTGTCCTCCTAAAAGAAGCCTGATTCCATCCCACTAAAAGAAAAATACCGGCATCTGCCAGAAGCCAGGCTGGGAGATGATCATGTTACGTGCATCTCAGGAAAGCCTCTTCCATTTCTTCTACTCTGAACAGTTTAAGAACTGCCAGAGCAGCCCCTGGCAAAGACTTCCATCCTAAACAATATACCACGCATGTTTTTCCTGTGATCACTGATTTATGCTCAGAGAAGGATGTATCACTTGTAATACTTGTCAGCCTTGTCATTGAAAACTCATACAAAACCCAAATACTCACAGCACTTCTGGGCAGCTTCGATGCACAGCTCCTCAGAGGTAAACTCGCCACTGGTGTAACAAATGGGGCTTTTATCTTGCAGGTAGAAGAGTATTTCTAAGCCCTGGTGCTGAGCTTCCAGGCTTACTTCGCTCTTCTTCGTGCTCCTCATTTTTGCACAGAAAGCCATGGCTTTGCAGTCTTCTTTTACGTTTAGATACTGAAAGCAGAGGAGAAACAGTTAAAGAAAACACAATGAAGGAGAGCATGATTGATTTGGTCCATACTTCTAGTTGTTAGCTCAGTAGCAAGTACTCCACATTAAAGAAAAGAAAAAATGTGACTGAAAATAGACTATTTAGGTCACAGAATAAATAAAATCCAATTCATAGATAAGAGGTTGCTCAAAGGCAAAAAATTCAGAGCTAAGTTTGGCTCTCAGTTTTGGTTCATCCTCATTTCTTGTGAAAATCCTTGTCGGTACACAGATCTGGTGCTGGTGAATACTGTGACAGGGTAGGCAAAGCCCTGCTCGAGCTTCTCATACGGGCAACCTGACCATTCAAACCCAGCCCTTTTCACAAATGAGAGGAAAAGTGAAGCAAGAAATCTCCATGGTCCTCTTTCTGGTAACAGCTCAAGTTCTGGTAGTTCCACAGCTATTCTGAAAGGTTTATTTTCTTACCATAAAGCAGGAATAACTTTCACATCCTTAAGCACCTAACTGGCTGAAAAACAATCACTGAGTACTCCAGGCTGGCTAATATAAACAGTACCATGAACGTTTCCCTTAAAAAAAAAAAGTTAGCTTCTGTTTTTACAATCTAACATGCAAATATTTCTGAAAGCTTTCTCCCCTCTCAGCCTTTGGTTTTTGTTTTAATATACCTGAGGTATCACAGTGAAACGGGCTTTACTGGAGAGCTGTTTTTACAGTTACTTCTCTCCCCGCCGTGGGTAAAAGTAGCACTAAGGAGGTTTAATGACATCCCTTTCGCACTGCCAAGAAGGAAGGGAGCTGTGACCCAAAAGGAAAGGCGCGTGGCATTTTGTGGCTGGTACTTAAATAGAAAGAGCAAAAAGGAGCTGGATGACCACAGACTTCAGCTATTATGGGGTTTGTGTTCCACTTTTTACTAAACTTCAGCTCAATCAGTAACAAAAGCTCAAATTCCAGTTCTGCAGTTTACAAATATAACCCCCCCACCGAAAACCAAGCAAAGCCAAACCTCAGAACGCAACACACCTGCATTTATGTGTCTGTCTGATCCTCAACACAACTGAAACAGATTATCTTCACGCTCTCCAAGGGTAACTCGTGTCTGGCTGGGGAAAAAAAAAAGTCAGGAATTAGTACAGAATTTGAGGCACCAAATATACAGTGAGGCTGACAAAAAACCCCTTGCAATCAATTCGATGGGATCCTTCCATTAGTAGACTCAAGTCTGGTTGAGCACCTAGAGGTGCATCCTGCAGCTCACGCAAATCTGCTCATTTCTTTTGCCTCTTTAGATGCACAGATTGAGAGGCAAACAAAACCAGGGGGAAAGCCTCAACCACTTTAATATCTTTTCACATTTTCAGAGCATCAGCAATCTGCTTGGTGCCATACCATGGCAGCCCTCAGCTGTGACTCAAAGAAGCATTTTTCCCTTTGCTTCACGGCTTGACAAGTCACTTCCTTCCTCCGACTTTGAACTGAATACTGGTAACTCTAATTCTCCCCCATCCCCTCCTTCCAAAGTATTGGGTTTTGTCCTTTATTTATTGTTTTACTCTCCTTTGCCCTGTGGAAGATGCTCTGGTCAAGTGATGGAGGATGAGGAAGTATCAGAGTAAGGCTGGCATCTCCCCTTGCTCACATGGGACACCGCAGTAACTCCCGTGCCTCTGGCAGCACAAACACCTTCCTATGGTTTTTAAGCCTCTTCTAAGACCACAAACAACCTCAGTATTCTGGAGCTGGTTTGCAAAACTACTCCCACCCAAAGTTTCAGCTCACTGCGACTGCCTGAAGCGAACCAGGGAAATATCAACCCATCCGTGCCACTTTAATGCTAAATTTGAGGCTCCATGCACATTTTCTCAGCAATGATACAGAGAAGAAGCAATTGAGAGTGTGATTACTGGAACATGGAAACAAGCTGGTAATTATTTCTGCACAGCACCAGAAAATTTAAATGCAAAAGGTTGAGAACGGAGCTGTAATCTAACTGAAAATACTCCCTGCTAAACGACGTATCTGACAATTGAAACTCACTGTATTTTAATGTCTGTGTGGGCATAACATTACAATGATTGCCTAGAGGCTTTAAAATGTGAAGGGAAATGTAAAACCGCTGCCTTCTTGCAGATCCATAAATCTAAACTGCTGCTTTTCAACACAGCGCTCTTTGGGTTTGCTTAATAGCTGGTGCTGCTTCCCAATCACGCAGTGATTCCCAGAACACAAGAGAACCACAGGCACTGCTTCATCCCAATACTCTTCTGAGGACGAAGAGAACAAACCAATGTCCAATTTCTAGCTTGCTGTTTACCAACAAGTCTCTCAGATAGTCTTGTATTCAGCGCCAGGAATGCATCTTTTAACAAATGTAACCTAAAGAGTGTCCCAGAAGTCTCCATTGGGAAGATGTTCCTTCTCTGAGCAGCAGCACATCCCCAGCCCCAGGCATTAACCCCACCAAACTCTCCCCCTCGTGTTCTGCTGGTGAGCTTAGGACAGCAGAGCCCCCACAGCCCTCATTTCAGTTCACACCATGCCCTGTGGGTCTCATCCTGCACTGCAGCTCCATCTCCCAGCAACCCCCACAGCAAAAGGCTGCTTTGGCCATTGGAAATGCATACATACGTACTCACCAGCCTTGCGAAATGCCCTATTTTGGGGGGAGCCAATTCCCAGCTCGGTGCACCCACCAGCACAGGGGGACAACAGTTTGTCCTTCTCACGTGGGGATCAACCATCTTTGTGTGCACAAGCACATAGAAAACACCACACCGCCCAACACCAGCTCTGACATCTCATTACTTTGGACTGGGTCAGCGAGCAGACCTGGACCCCACACAAAACTTTTTTTCTCATACACAAATGAGACCCTCATACAATTTTGGTATCAGGTTGCTCAAAATTGGTTTGCTTCTGGTCTTAAACTATTCAGACAAAGAAAAACTGATAACTGCTGGCTGAGAAATTCCGGTTCCTCCCTACAGCCTGCTGCAGCCAATTCTCCCCAGTAGACCAGAATGGAGCCCAGCACTCCTGGCATTTCTAAGAAGAAAAGACAAACACGCAGCACCTGAACAACCACTTCCAACCTCTGCATGCCTCAAAGATCAAGGAAGGAAAAGGGAAATAAATACTCTGAATTTGTCCCTGATCAGAAGAAGATGTCCATATGCTGGCATGGATGGGGGAAAGCCACGACATCTCCTGCCAGGCTGACGTGTCCTGTACCCGCTGAGAGCCCGCGCCCTACGAAGATGCACAAGAAGCCTCTCCCTTGAATAAGGAAATGGAGATTAAACTGTCAGCTGGGAAGCATTTCAAGATGTCAGACGCCACATAAACCAGCACCAAGCTCCACTGGGCATTAATAAATCTCATCCCACGTGAGTTCAAAGAAAGCTATAGATTCCCATAGCTCTGGCTTTCTACATTAGCAACAGACTTGTAAATCTCAGACTAGCCCAGGCAAAGGAAGCAAATGAAACCTCCGCAGGCTTTGAGAAGTTACCCACCCAGCTCACATCCACACCCAAGCAGAGGCCAACCTGTGCTCTGAGACGTGCTGGGCTCACAAACTCAGGTTTGCTTCCCACACGTTTCGGGGAGCAAACAGGACACGGAGCGCCTGTTTCAAGGCGAAGTCTCTAAAATGCAAGGAATGGAAAATCCCAGAGAGCGCCTGCCTAAACCAGAACCAGTTTTGTGCACCATTTCCACGTTCTTCCTCTTTTTCTCTCTCGCAGCCCGTTTAGTCTCTTGTTTCATGAAAAGGACACTGCAGGGGACATTTATGGTTGCTTATGCTCGGAAACCAACACGTAGGCTTTCCTCAAGTGAACGGAGTGTGCCGTTTTGTAGCAAGAAGAGTGTATGTCAGCTGGAAAGTTCTCAAATTATTCTTTTCAAGGCAGCAATAAAGAAGCAGAGCACAGGCTGTACAGCATGGGGCATCCTGCTCAAGTAGCATAAGCTATTAGATTGCTCTACATGGCACATCCAAAACAAACCCAAGTGCTCTGCTGAATCACAAGGATAAAGGACAGGACTACAGGACAAGCAGCAGTGACCAAGCAGCACATTAAAATCCCAAATCTGGGTACCACGTTGTCGAGCGCCGTCCTCCCTGAGCACCCTTTGTCCTACAAAGGCTCCCAGCTCCCCTTGGGTTTTTCTATGCTATTCATTCTGCGACATGACTGATGTATGTCGTACATTTTGTTTTAAACATCGGGCTGACAGAGCACAGGGTGGAAATTTTCGGCAAAAAGTTAACGTTAATGTGCAGCGAAGTTCTTAGAACTGAAAAACAAGGTGCCCATCATCGGGTGCATCGGCCAGCCCTCGCTATACGCACACTGACATTACCAGACGCTCTACATTTCCATTTTCGGCCATCTGCCTCTGAACAGCAGAGGCTGCTGACTCCTATCGCGTTCACATCATGACTCCTTCAGACCAGACCGAGCTCTTTAAGAACCCACTCAACTCACCGTCACACTGAGAACCAGCCGTGCTCATTTCCTGTGCTCTTCCAACTCAATTTCAACAACTTCTCTGAATTTTGTGATGTCACGTACGTGGGAAGGACTTTTTCAGCTCGCCCATAAAGCTGTGTGCTCATTTACCACTGCTATCATCCTGTCTGTAAGTGCTGCTGTAGATGTGTGTGCACATACACAAACCAAGTCACATTTTCTCTCCTTCCAGCCTAACAGCCCTTTGGACATCCATTGGGCTTCTGCTGGCTGGGCTAGTATGGAAGGAATAGTGACCAGCAATGCTTATAGCTTATTTCTTCTAAAACCTAGATGCATATTAAATCCTTTCTCATCCACTGTTTCTGGTGTAGTAACAACTTTAAATTATACAGTCTGTTACGATATCCTTTTATCATCAAATATTAAACACCTCTCAGCTAAACCAGTGCCAGTTTCACGAATCACAGAACAGCTCAGGTTGGAAGGGATCTTACAGACCACACAGTTCCAGCCCCTTGCCACAGACAGCATTGCCAGCAGATCAGGCTGCCCCGGATCCCATCCAATCTGGTTTCAGGCAGCTCCAGGGATGGGGCATCCACAGCCTCTCAGACCAATGTCACTATTCCCTGGGTAAAGAATTTCCTAACACTAACCTATATCCCCTATTTTAAAGCTATGCCCCTTGCCCAATCACTACTAGACCATATAAAAAAAAATCAGTCTCCCTGCTGCTGATGAGCAACTTTCAAGCACTGGAAGGAAGCTGTATCAAGTTTTGACCCATTTTGGAAACCTACCACACCATGACCTGAGTTTAGCGTCACTACTGTGTAGCCAATACTTCCAAACTTTCTACACACAAACTAGATAAAAGTTCTCTACTTTCTTCCCATAAACCACTTTTAAAAAAGAGCCTTATTACTAAGATCAGTGCTAATGGAACTGGAGGGGGATTCCAGGCTTAAAGAGGATGGACAGCTTGTTTTCATTTCTGCCTGGGGAATGACATTAACGATCCCTTTCCTATTCTACGCTTTCTCCCCCACCGCTCACTGCTGTCCCTCTGTCTGCACCTCTCAGAGGTGATGGAAGCACTCTGGCAAGGAGCCACGCCATCTTCCAGCAGCGAAGCACATCTTCAGGAAACTCAGCCTCTTCCTGGTGGCACGGCACTGATTGGAGGGGTTTCCTGAAGTTCAGTTCTGATGCATGGAAAAGCTTGCACAAAAATCAGTTGGCGTGGCAAAGATCTCCAAACCTGTTTTCCCTTGGGTGAGCAAGTGGTAAGGGTGCGCTGCAGAGGAAAACACGCCGTAGGTGTTGCACAGATCTGCCAGAAAGGCAGGAGTGGAAATGAACAGAGAAAGAATGGAAGAAAAGCCACAAAACCACATGCAGCATTTCCTCTCTACCAGCGGAAAGACTACAGGGGCCAAGGTCATCGTGCAGCTCTCTGCTGTGGATGTCAGGGCATCTCAAATGTACAAGGGGGGACTCAGCGTCCAACAATGTGCTGGGACTTTTATAGACCTTCAGCACCTCCCTGCTTCCTGCAGAAAGCACCGTGGCGATCCAGGGCCCTTTTGCTCCAGAATATTGATGTGGGAGTGACCAGTGGCACTCCTACGCAGCCTCCAGGATAGAGGTGAAGCACTTGGGTTGTCCATCGCCTTCCAGACGGCCATGCCTTCATGGCCATCTCTATGATCCACTGGTGATCCTCAACAAGGGAATATGACATTTTATTTGTTTTCAAAGAAAGAAACCTTTGGTTTACAGTGGCGGAAGCTGGACTTCCGATCCTGCCTTAGATCTCTAGTAAGAATCAAACCAAAACAAGTGAACAGCTGATACCTAGCAAAGGTCAGACTGCTTTAAAAGCACCTGAAAACTATCAGCATGCCTCTCCTGCAAGCCAAAAGAGGAGACATTAAATGACTTACCAAGGCAACCAGCACCTACCCTAGCAACTAGAGTGGGTCTGCAACTTGGCTGCCTCTAACACGAGGCAGAATTAGCAGCAGTTTCTCCAAACACCAAGGGGATGAGTAAGCAGGCTTCACACATGCTGCAGCTTTCTGGTTCGTGAGTATGTGAAGCATGCAAAGAGGCTGGGACTTTATGGTGACCACAGAGCTACTGCAGAGCTGCCCTTGGCCGACTGCCCCCGGCTGCTCACAGCCCACTTGAGCAAAGCTCCCAGCACCGGAACCACGCTGGGTCACTTCTCTTGCGGTCAGCCCCGCAGCCACTTCCTTGAGGCAGCTACAGACGTTCTTAACCTTTTTCATTTTCAAGTCACAAAATGGAGCCCCACGTCCCAGTTCTCTCTACCCCTTCCTTCCTCCTGCCCTGAGCTTGGACTGCACGTGGGGCACCAAGGGGCACCAGCCCCCCTATGCACGCCGTGTCTGAGCACCGCATGTATGTGGGCATCTTAGATGAAGGGGAATTGCCACAAAAAAGGTTCCTTACCCAAAGGAGGGATTTGTCCAGCGTTATCTTTCAATAGGGCTGTGATGCCCAAAAGCACCTCCAGAGCAGCAGAATGGGCAGCAGGAATTCCTGGCAGCAAGGAGCAACCTCAAGTCAATCACAGCAGCCCTCAGAACGAGCTAAACCATCAGCATCTCTCCGCATTGCCACTGGGTCAAAAGGACACGTCACTAACCTACTGCAATTAAATCACTAATAAAAGCTTCAACAGTTTTAAACGTTTGGTCAACATCTACTCTGCACATGGTAAGAACTCCCCAGATGGTTTTAGCTGCAAAGATTTCTGGTACTCACAGGCTTCCTGCAGTGGCTTTGCACTTTAGTAAGTGTTTTTTGATGGTTTGCTTTTTTTTACTTTGCTTCTTTTCTCTTTTGTTTTAATGTGGTGAGAAGATAATTTTAAAGCTCACTCTTAAGGGCTCACCATTCAAAACAGGCTATAAACAAAAGCAAACAAAACATTACCAGTTATCTTTGTCCTTCTGCACAGAGCAAAACCACCAACAAAGACATCTACAAACCAATAAACATTCTTTCTATAACGCACTTGCAAAACCATCCAATTTCACAGCAGATTTTGGATTTGCTATCAACAGCAAGAGTAACTTAGCCTTAGAAGTCACTCACCCCTCTCTACATTCTTTGCTCTCCTGTTTTCAAGCTAAAATCATCTTGCCGTAACAGTAACCCCAAAGACAGAACACAGCGTGCCATTCTGGATGGAGAAGACAGAACCATAGAATCATTCAGGCTGGAAAAAAGTCCTCTGAGATCCCCAATCCACCCCCATCCCACCCCCCATACCCACTGCCCACGTCCCTCAGTGCCACATCCCCACGGCTCTGAACACCCCCAGGGATGGTGGCCCCCAACCCCCAGGGCAGCCTATGCCAGAGCTGACTGTTCTTTGGAGATTTGTCCTAACACCCAGCCTTTATTTGATGTAACGCACACTAACAGCTAACAAGGCAGCTCTGAGAAACCACGGGTGAAGCAATCTGTTCCTCCCCTTGTAGTTGGGTGGTATAAAATCAACCTCAGGGTTAAGGATGGTGCCTCAGCTGAAGCCCTTCTGTACACAAAGCTCCAGCACAGCACCCCAAAAAGCTATGATTTAAAGCACAGCCATCTCTGTGGAGGGGCAGGTGCCCCTGGAGCAGATAGTGCCAATGGCAGCTGCGTGGTCCCACACGTCACAGTGCAAAAACATCTGTACAATTCAGCACATGTGGTAAAGCAGAACAGGAATCAAGCAATAAGAAAGAAATCAGTAGACTTCAGCTCTGAGCACAGACTATTCCTGGTCTTACCAACAAGGCTCCAGATTAAGTCACTTTTGCAAAACCCTCAAGGAACCTTTCTACCCTATGGCTACCAAACACGTCCCCAACCTCTTCCCCTGCTGCCCTCCCCGTGCCCCCAGCAATAGGGCACCTTTCTGCCCCCTGCTCGGCCCAGCTGGGCGGGGGAATGCCTGGCTGCAATCAGCAAACTACAGAAACCCAGAAGGAAATGTTACCAACAAGGAAGAACACCCAGATGGCACTGCTGTGCCCCTCAGGCAGAACCTCCCCCAGCACTGCAAAAGTCAGCAACAGGAAGAAATATTTACCTTCAGTTTTCCTCTCCACCTCCTTCCTCCCAGTGCATGCATGAGGTGGCAATGCTACCTGCTAACTCTAACATGGCTCTCCTTCACTGAGGACTACAGCTGGTCTTTCTGCACAGTATGAAGCCCTATGACAAGCAGGAATAAAGGTGTTTCTGGGCCTGGAAAGTTAGAGGTGCTGCTTCCACAGGCAGCACTACACATCTCCCCATCCAATATAAGGTGCATTATAATTTCTGTTATCTCATGCAAACTACCACCTACATTTGAAGACACGTTTGCTCCACAGCAGATTATTTCTGCTGATGATAATTTATACACAGGTGTTTGCTTGCAAAGGAGTTCCCAAGAGGTGCTATGGGAAGCCATGGACATGAGACCGAGCTACAGAAAGATAAGTGTCACAGCACTGAAGCAGCCAGAAACAGAGGGTAAATGTTTCAGCAGAGGCAGACACAGCAAGGAGGAACTATCACTTAATTGCTGAAAGTCTTCAGGCTAACACTGCAATAACAATAAGCAAAAAAAAAATGTTTGGTTTTCCACACGTGCATGAGAGAGATGGTGAAAAGAAAATGAACAATAAGGAGCTTTCCAACACAGAGGAATTCCCACGGAAAGTTACTGGACTACCCTGGTCCAAACTATGTTAACCATCATAACTATTTGGACAGCGCATAGAAAAGATGTTCTAAGTTTAGACAAGCTGGAAGAGAGGGTCTGGCTTAGCACGGGGTGTTACAAAACACCAAAGCTGGGGACGGGGCCCAGATGCAGGGACAAGAGAGTGCCGTGCTGTCACAGAGCACCCACTTGCCAAGTGGGTATGGTGGCACACTCATGCCTGCATGTATCTTTCAAGGCACGTGTGATTGGAAACGACAGACTGAACGCTGTTAAGACACCATTTTAATGAGTGGAAAATGCAGTCTGTTATTGCTCATCTGTTGTGATAAACACACGTAGCAATTACTGTTTTATTATTGACTGATCAGCAGAATACATCTGTGAAATAGCAGTAAACACTGCTGTTGTTATTAGTCAGAGGAAGGAGCTCCAGCTAGCTGATGGCCTGGTCAGAGCAAAGTGATGGACAACACTGAGGTCTCCCTCCTACTGCTTCATTTCTGCTCTCAGCCCTTGGCCACGGCCAGGCCTTGCTGGGGAGTGCAGGGAGCAGCTCAGCCTCAGATCCCTGCCAGGGCTATGGTGCTACAGGCTGCAACCATGCACCAAGGACCTCTCCTTTGGATCAGGCATACCAAGGGCCAGCCAGCGTGGCTGTGAGCATGAGAGAAACAGGAAGGACAGAAAATGGTGCAGAAAATGACCATTACAAAGAATCACAGTGACAGATCATGAAACCGTTTTATTTTCAGTCTCTGCCTGAAAAGTCTCCTTAAAGAGCTGAGCACAGCTATACCGCTCCTCTCCCAGAGATGAGCAGCACAGGCAACAGCTGATGAAGGAGTCTGCTCTGCCCTTTGCTCACTCTGGTCCTTATTCTCAGATCCAAAACTGTAACAAAGAGTTAAAACTGGGAAAAAAAAAAAAAACAAAAAAAAAAAAAAAAAAAAAAAGCAAAAAAGCATTTTACACAGCTGCAGGATTGTTCCTTCCTAAAAATCAAACACAAGCAAATGAGCAGAAGTCAGTTAAAATAGAGGAAGCCAATCAGTGAAAGCCAGATGAAGATGCTTAGGAGGCTTGGGTAGACAACTTGAGCTTTGCCAAACAACAAGGTGACCAAAAAGGTGACCTGCAGTGGCTCTCTGATATTGGTATTTCCATATCTCCAATATGGAATAGCTGTGGTGTTATGAAGGCCAGGCTGCCAATTGCTGCAATTAAAGGCTCATCTAACAGCTGTATCAGTTTGAAATAGTTGAACACCCTGCTGCTCACCTAGGGTTGTTTTAATCTCTCAAGTCAGCAAAAGTAACCAACAAATTAGTTTTTAAGCAGAGGCAGACCTTGCCACAAGCAGCTTGTTAGGCAGGAACAGGGGCTGGGAAGGAACCTGTAAATCAAGTCCACTCCTCCACCATCACCAAAGCAGCTGACGTCAGCAGCCAGCCCGCCTGCACACACCTGGGCTGATCAGATCAGACAAACCAGCACAGTGTCTCAAGACACTATCAGAGATCAGGGAGTCATTGCAGTGAAAGCTGTAACACGCTTTTTCAGCAGAGAGCAGAGAACTTGATGAATATCCACCGTCCAACTCAATTGTGAGCGCTATGGCTTGGCAGGGCGTGCTTGTCACAATCAAGAGAATTGCTGGAGCACATCTTCTGTCAACTACAGCCATGTCCTAGTATTGTCATGTCAAGCAAACGAAATATTTGCATTCCGATCATTCAATCTCTTGAACAAATACATAGGCTATTTTTAACCAACCAGATAAACTGAGTAAGTTTTACTTGTTGGCCTCAGAGCTGTGTCAACAGGTTCAAAGGTAGTAAGACACGTCACTGGCTCTGGTGTACAGCACTGAGCAGCAGAGCTTTGTTTCCCTTTTCAGGAGTCCCATTTGTGTTACGGATGTTAGAGTTCACACTGCAGATTTCAGAGCCATCTCACAGATGGTTTGGTCACAGAATGACTGAGGCCTGTATTTACACTTAGCTGTACTCAGATGGACTCTACTGTGCCTAGCACCTGATACAGACTGGGGCAGTGAACAGGAACCCACCCATACGACAATTTCAATCTGGTAGTCTAATTATTTTTCTGCCTAGAAAGTCTTACACATCTTCTGCTTTACCAACCCAATTAAACGCTTCTCCTACATTTTGGTAGGGCTGAATCATCTCGTGCTTATTTGATTCACTGATTCATCTCTTTAGGGAGCATCTGCTTGTCCCATTCGCATTGCTGTTGCATGGTAACTTTGTGGTCTCCCCTTTAACAGTGAAATCATCTTATGAGTATCACACAACTTACAAAAGCTGTAAAAGAGATCGAGTCACATATACCTTATACTTCAGAATAACAAGTGGAAGTCTTTGAAATCTAATGAGATAAGGTCTGTGGAAAGTAAAAAAAGAAGTTCATATTATTCATCATGTAATATTACATTTTCAGGAGTCTATTGGCATTCCTAAGAGTACCCTAATCATATAAAAGTTTACAGCAGCTTACCATCAGCAAGAGCAATTTCATAACAGTTTATGGCCAATCCTCACCATTCACTTTCCAACCACAGCTTTGTTTCAGTCCCTTAGAAACACACAGGAGCAGACATTGCTCCGCTGCAGCCTTCCCTCCCTCTTTGTATGCTTTGGATTCAGGGGCATCACACCGCTGCAGTGGTTTGACACCAACAAGCACTGCTTTGCCTCCTCCTGCTGAGTCCACAGGCAGAGCACACACAGCAGGTCAGCCCTGCTTCTCTATAGGCCAGCAACCAAAAGTTATCTCAATTTTCATAGCCCAAACAGGCCCAGCTTAATCCAGTTCTGCCAAAAAGCCTCCAGCCTCAAGAACTGCGACCAAACCTCGCTTCTTAGCTCCAGTGCCAACACACAGCTCAGTTAACTTGGCTGCGCATTGGAAACTATTGTCAGCAGCACGAAAAGAAAGTGACTGCCAGCCAGCACAGGGGTTCCAGTGCTGCAAACAGCACCCATGCTGCAGCCGCGCCAGGAGCTGAGGACGGCAGGGGAGCGGCAGCTGCAGAGCTGTACAACAGCAAATCCATGGGCCACGCTCTTGCCCCTTTGCTGGCTGAATCCCCAATCCTCACTCAGCAGCAGTAAACAGGAAGCCAGCGCTGAACTCCGTGACACATACGTGCACCCCGAGCAACCTCCGATACTTCTTCCTCCTGCAAATACAGCTGTCAACATCTGTACAGAGAACACTTATGTCTGACAAGAAGTGAGTCAGGGCTGCACCTTACTGGAAACAGAAGCTGCCGAGGTGAATGCGCCGGTTTCCCAGGAAAGGCAGCGCTCAAAGGATAATGTCAACTGCAATCAGAGTTCTCCTACAGAAAAGCTATGAATTGGGCATTCACTGCAGCTAAAAGCCAGAAACACTTTTAAAATAGGTCACATCCCTTACAACAGAGCTCCACCTGCTGAGGTGGAGCAGCATCCCCGGGTACCACCATACAACTCACCGCCTGCCTTGTGCTGTGCCTGTGCCTCTGCCCTCTGGCTGTAAGGACAGCTCTCAGCACCAATTTACACCTGTAGGGCCAGACTGATGCTGTGAATACCGGGCTGCAGGGCTCCCGAAAGCACAAAGCACAACGAGTACAGAGACTACGCCAAGATCTGAACATCTCAGAAGAGGCAGGAATGAAGACATCACTCCAAATCAATAAACTAAGCCATAACCATGAAAAGCAGCTTGAAGATCTAACAGTTTTTAACTACTTCCCCGTAAAGAGCTTGGTACAGTAAATGTGAGTAAGCAAATATTAAAAATAGCTAAGCAGGGGCAGCCTTGTTCAGTGCTCAGTGACTCAAACATGCATGACTCACCCTGAGCACCTCCTCCATACCTACTTTCCCAGAGCTGCCTGGAGCTGCTCTCAGTGTATGGACTGGACATGTCACTGCCAGCTGGGACCTCTGAGATGTGTTCCCACACCCAATGCTTCCCCCAGTTCAGTTTCATCAGGATTTTGTACAAATCCATTCCACCTTTAGTGATCACTGATAAATAAGTGACTCATGGGATTACACTACAGGGGACTGAAAGCCAACACCAAAAAGGATGAAAAATTACAAAGGTCTCATAATTAAATCACTCCCCAAAGGTTCCACAGGCAATTACCAAGCACCTCATTTTAGCCAAAACCTCCTAAACCCTCTTTCCTTCCCAGCTGCAGCCGTGCTGAGTTACTGAGCTGCTCCAACACAACCTTCAGAGGAGCCCACGTGTTGGGTACGCGGGCTGTGTGAATGCAGCACCCATGGCATTCTGTGTTCAAATCACCAAAAAACAAACTCAAACAGATAAAACCCTTCTAAAGCACATCTTAGTCTTACTTACAGGAGTTTACAGGAAGTACTGGTCAGAGATGGGGAATTTCCATCTAGTTAAGTTTGTAACTTCTACACTTTGACTGTACATTTACCATCAAAACATCAGAGGAGAATGGAAAAGCCATCACAAGAGCTCAGCAGCACCTGTGCAGTCAAGCTCCTCACAACTGCAATCCACTGCATGTACACCGTAGGTGGCAATACGTGATCTGGACGCTTACATACATCAGCACTCCTCCAGAACTACTGATGTGCTAAAAAACCATATATACCAAAGTCTTTGTCTGATTTGCAGTAACATACTGATGCGTTACGTATATTTTGATACCCACGTATTAAGAGACCATTAATAAAAAGAAGAAAGAGAGGTCAACAGCATCCATGCCCATCTTAAAAATGACTCCTTTCTGCTCTTCTCCACCAGGACAAGGCTAAATGACTCGGTCTGGGGACATCTTTGCTCAGAAGAAAGTGAAGACAGACGAGCGTTATGCCCACACTGACCCATCAGCTTGGCTATCAGATGGCATTTGTCTGCTTCCCAACCCACCCAAGGCTCACAGCGATGAACCCCGAGCTCAAGCTGTCGAGTCAGAAAAACAGGAACTGTGCTCGAGAGCTGGGGTTTCATATTTCCCCTTTTCTACTTGATACCAGAACTAACAATATATTTGGCATCTCAGACACCACGAGACAAAAAGCGTTTTCAATTTAGGGAGGGGAGGAAGAGGCGCACTTGAAATCAGCTCTCTGCTGTGAAGTCAGGGCTGTAATTTTCAATAGGGAGAGTGCATTCACACGGTTTGCTCCTTTTCGTGGTTCTATGAGTGGCAATACACAGAAGAGTAAACAGCCTCAAAGCAGGAGGGATCACGGGGAGGTCTTCCCACCAGGAGGCTGGGAAAGGGGGTTGAGAGGAGAAGAGCAGGAGAGGTAAAAGCTTGAGGCGATTTCCAGTACACCTCTCCCCTGGTTTTGTATGCTGTGATGCAACTCTATGCTTTACAATTACAAAGCCTGGATTTCAGAACTCAGGACTACTGAGAAAAGGGACTGTTAGGAGCCAGCTGGGCACTGCCTGCTTCTCTCCAGGCAGACAGCATGCTAACACCACTGGGCCGCTGTTCTGGGGAAATGCTTCCTACAAAGTAATGCTCAGGGAAAAAGCTTAGGGGTGCAAAACTGGCTGTTCAAGTGCACATCTGTAGCAGCCAATAACCAAGGCAGGGGGTGCACAGTACACGTGCCACCAAACCCAAACTCAGTGCTCTCAGATGGCTACCTGAGCCTCAGCTCTAAATGCTTGCAACCATAGAAGTACTTCCTTTTTTCTGTCTCTAGAATTGCAGAATGGTTGGGTTGGAAGGGACTTTGAAGATCATCTCATAGCAACCCTCCTGCTTTGGGCTGGTTGCCAGCCAGCCACTAGGTCAGGCACAAGCTTGGGTACCTTGGGCACCTCCAGGGATGGAGCACACACAGAAGTAGCTTACAAATTCAATTATAATTAACATGCAGGGATTTTAACAAAACTGTCACATTCTATTATGCTGTTGGCTTATTCTAACGTGTAAATATCCCCAGTCTTACTGTGCTCAGACCCTACAAGAACCTGCCATCCCATACCAGGCGTTCCGCATCGTTCACAGCAGCACCCCAGAGCGTCAGGCAGATCAGAAGCTTCACTCCAAACCATTGTGCCAATGGGCTGCCACCCTCTGTAAAACCAACTCAAAATGCATAACAACTTTAAAGGAACCATAACGCTGGGCTAAATTCAGAACATAGTTAAGAGTCAACCAGCCATAAGGGCTATCCATCTGTAACCCCATCAAGTGCTCTATGCTTTGGAAGGTCTTCTCTGAAAGGGAGAATATTTCAGCAAACAGCAGTTACATTAAGCAGGTGTCCATATGGGAGAGACTTCAGACAGAACAAACTCACAGCAAGGAGTTACAACTGATCTCCACACTTTACTCCTAAATAGAAGCCAAATCCAGCTGTAGCTCCTGCAGTAACTGGGAGGTATCACTCCTCCAGCAGCCTCCTTACACCATCTGAGAATCATCATACAAACCTCAGAGAGAAGAAATACACTGTTTCTCAAACAACCCACCAAAATCCTTCCCTGTGTCTCACAACATAGAAACTTGGCCAGAACCAACCTACAGCTCTGCCCCAGTGTTCAATTAAATGGGTTCTGTGCTGATCACATAGAAATTGTACTTTGTTTTTCAGGTAGGCAATTCCTGTGCATATGCAGTGGTTGTCCTCAATCTGCAAGGTTACTTGCAGTTAAAAACAGCATGCTGCATTTCTCCATGCCATTTAAGACCCAAACTTTCTTTGCAAATAGAAAATAAAAGATTCTTTCATTATTAAGGAGAAATAAATCCAAACCCCAATGTGCTGTAGGTACTTAATGAGTCACTTGAGCAGAACCTGTCACCCCCATATCAGCACACAAACACCACCTCTGTCTCTGAACGCTGTGCTGGATGCTCCTGATGCCACTGCTTGAGTGTCCTGGGGACCACAGGAGTCACATTCAAACCCAGACTTACAAACCTACAGAATACCCACACGTCCTTGCAGGACTCCAAAGCAGAAAGTGCTGAGGGAAGAGGGGATTTCAGTACTTCCCACAATTTCTCCTTTCCACTCCAAAAGCCATCTCACAGCAACATGCTGGGGGAAGTCATGGGAAATTGCTTCTGGGGATGTACCTGGTGGCTTTGTTAGCATCATCCCATGTGGGATGAGGGTGCTCATGCAGCGCCCACCCCACCTTCACGTTGCTCCACTCCTTGCAAACCAAAGCCCTCAGCAGAGAATAGGGTCCAGACAACACTTGTCAAAAGAGCTCATTAACAACGTTGTTTCTTTTTAAAGCATATGCTACCCATAGCCATGAGATGGTCAGATTTTCCTTTTTTGTCACTGAGCCCACAGAGCTGACCCTCACCATCCATCTGCTTCCAACCAGTCCTTCTGTCCTTCCCAGCACTCAGTGCACAATTAGTCTCTCAGCATTAATCTCTTCTGAAAACATGAAAGTCTGGTGGCACAAGGTCGTATCACAGAATCACAGCATGGCCTGGGCTGAAAAGGACCACGCTGCTCATCAGTTCCAACCCCCTGCTATGTGCAGGGTCGCCAACCAGCAGCCCAGGCTGCCCAGAGCCACATCCAGGCTGGCCTTGAATGCCTGAAGGGATGGGGCATCCA
>PPHD01002796.1:0-12575 GCA_002909625.1 Bambusicola thoracicus
TAAGAATTAGTTCTGATCCATAGTGTCCCTCCAGGATACATTAGCTGCACATCTTATAGATTTGTTAAAACTTCAAGATACAGTGAGTAGCCTTATTGCCTGATGTCTGAAGGGCAACCATATCATCCCAACATACATTTAGAAAATTATTTTCTATGATTTTTTCCGGTAAGGATACTCTCCCTACTCTGTAGTATTGACTGCCTGTCTATCTGTACTTCTCAATTAATTTTGAAGAATGTCATTGTGTACTCCAACTCTGGGAAGTGGAGTAATCAGGTAATATTCAGAATCACTGGACCATTTAATCAGATTATGAGTGTTTACCTTGTGATTCTGCAGTAGAGGAAAATCAAAGCAGTGGGAAGGACACACTGAGAACAATTCAAAAATGAGCTCCAAGGAGGTTATCTTCCTGAAATGAATATTCCTAACTGCATATCCCATTTGCAATAACAGATTAAAATAACAACTAATACTCTTTTGTATTTTACAACAAAAGTTCTCAATACAACAGACAGCAATTTCTGTATCCTTACGCGATACAATCTGCTCAAGCTTTCTCAAATTAGTCATATCAGTAGATGTGAAGCTACTATGGAGAGAAATCAAAGGATTTTGGAAGAAATTTGTTGGTCAAATCTTTTGGACAAGTGGGTGCTGATGATGCATGGGGCTCTTTGAAGCACTGATGTTGCCTGGTGCTTCACAGGAGCAGCAGAGATACAGTAGATTATCAGATGCCTTGTTTGTGTTCACAGTGGTTCGGTAACAGAGAAAGACTAGAGAAAATTTAGAAAAAGAAGAAACAGTAAAGTTTCAGAGTCACTGAGAAACAGAGAGCAGCCTAAGGACCTCAGAAAAGCCACAGGTTAGGTAAGAATTGGGATGAGATGAAAAGTCTAAGAATGGTATGGATGTTTGGTGAAAAAAACATCTTCAGACATATGAGCTCCTAAAGTTCTTCTGAAGATTAACCAGAAAGCATGACTGTCAGGAGGGCATTTCAGATCCTAAAAATATCTTGAAATGTGCTGATTCTTTTCATGAAAAATTGTGTGCACATGAATAATAGCAAGAACACTAGATTGAGGAAAAAAACCTATTAGGGCTTATAGGCTAAGAATTCCCATACCTACGGATATCAGTGATGATTCAGTCTCCCTCTTACACATACACAATTTACGAGGTTCTATTTTTGTCTGCAGAACCTGACGGTGTTCTTATAGGGTAGCTATGATTCAAGAGATTACGCATCTCGCCATCAGCAAGTGAAGGCAAAGTGGGTGGGAGAGAGGAAGGAAGAGAAGGGGAAGAGACATCACTCATTTCTGAATTAACTGGGTAGCACACAGGGCAAGAGAGAAGCAGGGAAGGAACTGTGTTTCTGTGACGTGAGTTCAATCCCAGAAACTTCTGGGGACTGCTCCTGGTGTGCTGTATGATGCACTAAGATTTGCCAAATTTAGCAGTATGACCCTACCTCACTCCTATCTGAAAACTTACAAAATCTGTGCCAGGGATATACAGTACTCTAAGTATCCTGGCTGTGGTTTCAGGTTAGATACATGGTCCAAAAGCACCCGGAAAGCTGGGTATTACCAGGAATTCCACATATTGTAGAAAGAAATATTCATAGGCTGTGCAGCACCTGTTTTGACCGATACATAAGTGGTTCAGGTTGCGCCACAATCACTCCTGAAAAACACCCTGTAGCCCAGAGAGTCTGGGTCAAAACTATATGACTAGGAAGTCTAAATAAAGTTCATCTCTCCCTGGTAGTTGCAAAAGGAGTCTCACAGCCATTTCCTTCCACTAAAGCCCTAATGACCAACAAACACTATGTTTGCTCCAAGACTGTGTCTTCCTCTTCAGGAACAGAGCTGAATACAGCTCATGCTTCATTTGTTTGGAATCATTTCATGCTTTTCTCCTCTGCTGCCTGATTTCCTAATGCCTGCAAATATGACTCTCTTAAGGAAGCATAATTAGTAACATTTTTTAAAAAACTGCAAACGCATCAAACACATACATACAAGCTCAGCTTCCAGTGTGAAGTAACTTCTGCTCTGTAATAGTATAAGGTGTTGAATTCTTTTCTTTATCAGTCCCTATTTTAGTTTCCATGCCTCCTATGAAATGTCTTTCTTTCTGTTAAGTATAATACATTACAATATGCTGAATGTGACATTTAATTAAGGAGTACTGTTTAAATTATCTTTTACAAACTGTTGGAAGTATGAATGCGTAACTACCAAAAATCAAGTGAATTATCTTATAGAATAGACATTATAGAATTTATTAGACTAATTTGATTTTTGAGTTGATGAGGTTTAGAGTATTACGCAGTTGCATCAATAAAAAGAAGCCATTGGAGCAGAGAGGCTGGAACAACCGGAGAAGTTGTGGGTGCCTGGAGATGTAGTCAAAATTTTGAACAGAAATCACTAAGAAAAAATTGAAAAGTGAAATAGGTGACTTGAAAGGCAAAATTCCCAGCCTTTTTAAGGTTGCGACTAAATATGAGAACACTAATCACTGCAGAAATAAAATAACCTAAAAAACACCACATGAACTTACCAGAAATGTTAAGATGCCGTTAACACTCTGTGAGCAGCAGACTGATCCATATTGGTCTTGTACAAAGCACAAACACCACAATTTTCTGTTAGTAGGTCTTTCACCTAGGCAGTTAGTTACATGCTTAAGTTTTGTCACATTTTCTCATTGGAATTTGTTGGGGTTTTATTTTTTATTTCTCTCTCTCTCTTTAAAATTGGTTGCTATTTGAAGGAATTGACTTGATTTTAAATTCACAATTGAATGTTTAATTTCTTAAGGGTCTTGAATGCTGTTTATTTCCACATAATCTTTTTTATCTTTAATTCAGTACCATTAACCTCACACTGATGCCACCTATTGTTTTAGGTTGGCAAAAGATAGTGTCTTCTTTGTATTTCTACTTTGTACATGTCTTTCTCATTTATCTCCTCACTTTCTCATTTATCTCCTTACATTCACACAACATTGGTAATGTTTCTTTTGGTGAATATACTTTTGGAATTCTCCTTTTATGACCCCAATATTTTTTAATTTGGACCTGTATGTAAAAGATAACACGGACAGGGAAGTTTGGCTTGCTGCTATGGGCTACAACTTCACTTGAAACCATTTAACTATTATCCATTTCAATCATATGAGTTGCTTCAAGAAATAAGTGCTAATACAGACTTTACTGATTACTGTTGTGGGTTACTAATTGGAGTTGTTTCAGGAAAGATTAAGTAGACAGAGCATATTTGGTTATAGGGAAACTTATTTTCTCTCCTCAGAAAACCTCACAGCATGCCTAATACTGACCTCTGAATTGGGTGATTTTCTTGTTACTGAGGTCACTTGACATTTGGTTGACTTTTTTACCATTTGGCCACTTGTTGCATGTGACACCTTCTGGCGGTATGCCTCTGCATTTTTCATCTGCTTAGTCCTTACCTGGGCTTGGTGCTGTATGTGCTATATTCAATATTTTCAAATTAATACAATGTCAAACATATTTTTCAATAGTTGAAGTCTATCATACCACTATAACTTTAACCAGACACTTTGGATTTCCTTGCATGCAGTCTATTCCCACTACTAAGCCAGTTATCTCAAAATTCATTTTACTTTGCTATTTAAAAGTGTCAGATTGAATTGAAGGATATTATATTTGCCTTAGAAGAAAACATCTAGCATACCTTTGAATGATTTTTTTGAATTATTAATATTTAGTTTTTTATTATAGATTTGAATGCAAGGGAGCTCAGTGGCTGTTCATCTTTTGCACCAAGATACTCTGATGAAACAATTTTGTACTGCCCCCCAGTAAAACATCTAGTTCTACTGATATGTACTATGATATATTCCTTTCCTTCTGCTTATCTGCCTTCCTGAGCTTAACTTTCCTTTGGATTTCTTAAGCATCTACAGCAAGTCCAACTGCAAATAGATCTTCACCCTCCAAGTGACTCAATCCTTCTGTCATACAGTTCGCCTATTGGTGTAACATCTGCTATGCAGAACAGATATATCCTATACTTAGTAGCTTTAAACTACTCTGACACAGAAACCTCTTCATTTCATCTGTAGCAAACTGGGGAGTCAAATTGTGTTTCTATGTGTAAGAGGCAATTTCCTTATTTGCTGCCTGTTCGGGAATTTCTGATCACCTGGAATGAACCTGAAGTTCTCAAAAGCTTGAACAAAGAAAGCCAAGACTCATGTTTGGTTTAGGACCATTTAAAGTTAGCTATTCTGCTGATAATTTCATGTGTTTGACACTATGAATCCAAGCCATGCAATTCTGATGGAAGAACTTGCACACTCACTGTCTTCATCTTGTGGGCTGTCAGAATAAAATCTGCATGAAACAGTGCAAAGCACTGAAACGGTAGATACCTGAAACTCATTTCAACATCTAGAACAACATACTCTGAACTCTTCAGTCCAGGGTCTAACACCCTCCTTTTTCTTTCAGTCTGGAATAAATATACTGAATCGTGGGGAATCCAGGCATACTGGAATTCTAGCTAGGCCTCTTGCCCAACTGAAGTCTCATCTGCAGCTCCTCTTGGGTTCTGTCAAATTCAACAATCCGATAGTATATACTTCATTTTTTTTCCTGTATTTTTTGAAAAGGATTTAATGGTTTTGAAAGTGTATTTTCTCTTAGCCTTTAGGATATGCTTCATTGTTTTTTTCTTAGAGATCATTTGCTACTGTTGCTTTCAACTTTGTTTTGTCACTTATAAGTAGTAAGGATCAGAAACAGGACATGCGTTTGTGCAAGAACTAGTTTTAAAATAAGGTAGAAAATGTTTCAGATTTTGTGCATCACAACTTTCTTAATTTTTTAATCTTCTTAGTTACTCACAGACGCCATCTTTTCATTGCAACTAAAAATGTGAGATATCTAATAAGCTACAGACGCATGACATAGGTCTTTAAAAGCACAGTTAAATCATAATCTTTTTGTTTAATTCTGGGAAATGTATGCTTTATTTTTGTGCTGACATTTATCATATCCTTAATTTTTTTTTTTTTTTTTTTTGTGTTGACATTGTGTACTACTGATAATTTATAGCAGTGTGACTGAAAAGAATTTGGTCTCTCTAGTTTTAGAGAAATTTCTCATCTTTTCAAAAACAAAACATTCACATGCAGAGTAGAACATAATTTTACTTAACGAAACAGGCAAGAACCTCATTTTCTGGTGTAGCTCTTGTGGTATCAATAAAAGTAGATTATAATTTGATGCCAATCAGTCAGGCTCCATGTACAACAGTAGGTCTACCTACCCTTGTTTACACCAGCTGAGAATTTAGCCCAGTATTCTGGGACAAATTAATGCTACAGTTTTGTAACTAGTTTTATTTTCAGGTTGTTGTTCAATCTCTTGTAGATTCGCTCAGAGGTTTTTACCTATTTTATCTATATGCTTTACTTGCTGTGAGTCTGTTCCTCAAAAAATGTCTAAGGCAGGGCAGCAGCCCACACAAAAGCAAAAGCAAGACAGAAGGAGAAGGAATGAAAACCAGGAGTCAGTAGAGCAGTGCCAGGTTTCAGTAACTGCGGATCTGCTCAGAAACATTTTCAGTCCTTCTTTCACTCTTGCTAATGATGGTGTGTAACTTCAGTCTTTGGTTTGAGTCCTTTGGGAAATACACTAGCAATAAGAATAGAAAAGCAATTTAGGTGGCATCTTTGATCGTCATTGCTGTCAATCAAGCTGGGGCTTGGCATTAACATATGCTCTTCTGAGGAAAAACTAATCTACTCCATTTGGTAACATATTAGAATTGTTAGTATTACAAAAGCAAGATCGAAAACCTGGACTTTTTCATTGGAAGCTTGGAGAAGAGTGGATGAAAACTTTATTTAGTGTTCTTTTGTTGGAAAACAATGATTCACTAAAACAAGATACTATTCATAGGAAAAGCTTTAAAAACATATACTCTTTATTTTCAGCTTCTAGGAATAAGCCTAATGTTAGTGAAATGCTCTGTGTTAATTCTTGTGGATTAAGATCTCGTTTCCAATTTTAAGAGGGGTTTTATTCATAATGTTAAACTAAATTTGGTAAGAAGGGAAAAAAACCTGAAATACATATAAAGTAATCAAATACTGCAGAATTATGCTGAGTTTCCCCCCTACCCATTCCCCCCCATCCCCACCCCTTTTTTTTATCCTGAGTCAGGCTAATAGTTTTTTACTAAATCTCAACCTTCTTACAGGAATGAAAGAAATATTTGGTATCTGGTTCTAATCAATTTCATCATAATTTTTAAAGCTGAACAGCACTATGATATCTATAATGAAATTACTTAGATTAACAAGGTTGCAGGCATCACAAGGAAAAATAACTTATTTTATATTTTTTTCATCATTTAATTTTGTAATTCTGACAGTGATCTATCTGTGTTAATCTGTATGTGTTCTTAAAAATTTAACTGATCACATCTGCACAGAACAATGCTGTGTGTTAAGACATAGATGGCTCAGATAGCCCATATATAATGTGTATTAACTCCACCAATAAGGAAACTGCAATAAAGCCAGTACTGGTTTTAGCTGAGATTCTCACATAGGCATAGCTTCTACAGAAATCTAAGGTCACCACAAGAAAAAAAAAAAAAGAATGTTCACAGCAATCAGATTCTTTATTCAGTGTGTGTAGTGATATAGATGCTTAGTTAGTCTGCAGAATGGGATTTCATTTTATTTTGTTTTGAGTTAAATGTAGTGCAGACTTAATGAAAAAAGGGTTTCATTTTTTTTTTCGTGAGTTTCACATTTGAATTAAAGTAATTGAAATAAAATGTATCGCAAGAGTAACATTTCTCCTGAAAACTTTTAAGAAAAAAACCCTGAAAATCTGTCGGTACAGAATTGGTGAAAATGAAGGAATTTGAAATTCTGTACTGAAGAGGAGGCATTTAACATAAAATTAGATGTTGTCTTTACTTTGCTTGACTGCAAAATTTAGGTAATTAGCAAACAAAAGGCATAGAATCATGGAATGGACTGAGTTGGAAGGCACCTCAAGGATCATCAAGTTCCTTCCTCCCTGCTGCAGGCAGGGTTGCCAGCTACTAGATCAAGTACTAGATCAGTTTGCCCTGTGCCCCATCCACCTTGGCTGTAAACACCTCCAGGGATGGGGCATCTATAACCTCTCTGGGCAGCCTATTGCAGCACCTCACCACTTTCTTGGTAAAAACTTCCCCCTGACATCTAATCTAAATCTCTCCTTCTTTAGCTTAAAGCCATTACCTCTTGTTCTATCATTATCTACCCATGTAAAAAGTTGATTTCCCTCGTATTTATAAACTCCCTTTAAACCCCGGAAGGCCGCAGTGAGGTCTTCCCAGAAGCCTTCTCTTTTTCAGGCTGAACAACACAGTTCCTAAGTCCTTCTCAGCAGGGCTGCTCTCAAGGAGTTCTCGTGGTTTGTATACCTATTTGGGATTACTTCAACCCAAACACAAAACCTTGCACTTTACTTTCTTGAACCACACTGGGTTCACAAGGGCCCACCTTTTGAGTTTATCAAGGTCTCTCTTAATGGCATCCCTTTCTTCTGCTGTATCAATCACACCACTCAGCTTGGTGTCATAGTAAACTTGCTGAGGTTGCATAAATGATCCAATCTCTGTAAGTTTTGCTTAATAGCTTAAAATTGGAAAAACAATGTTTTTAGTCACAGTCAATAATCATCAGAACATATTACTGAGAGTGTACTGCGGTATGCAATCTTGAGAGCAAGATGGTGCATTTCTTTGGAAGGTATAGCTTAGGTAGGGATAAATGGGAAAAACATACTGCTCTTCACTCTGGAACAGATCCAATAGGGCAATCAAAGCAAACTCTTCTAGGTTTAAATTTGGGGAAACTGTGAGTCACACTTTATTCCCCTCAAACGATAATTCTTGTATCTCATAGTTAGACACTCTTGTGTTATATTATTCCCATGGCAGAATAAAACTGAAAGTGTTGCATGACATGCACTAAACAGAATGTGTTAAGATGTCTGTCTTAGTTACCCAGAAAAAAATCTGGAGTAACTCAAGATTTTGGCTCATTGATTTTAGACTTTACACTTAGCGAAATGTAAAGGCAAGTGTAACTGAAGAAGTATCAAAGTCACTTGGAGTTAATCTGTTTTAGGTAAACTGATACAATGTTGTTAAGTCATGTTTATAAAAAAACACAAAGGGCTCAAGAGAATGAGTAGAGAGAGCTTAACAACATGCCTTTTTTTTTTTTTTTTTTTTTTTTTTAATGAGTCAGAAGAGCTGTCCTTTCTAACTATTCTGTTGCTTCCAACTGCCTAGCTTAGTGCCTACTGACATGATGCAGAGATTTGGCAGAGCACAAATATTTTTTAAAGCTTACTCATTAACACTTTGAGCCCATCCATCAGCATGATTGACATCAAGAGACAAAGCAATTTTTTTTTTTATAGGACACAACATGTATGAAAGGCTTTCTGTGAGCTAATGCAGCACACCTGACAGATGTGTGAGTCATTTGACACAATGGGTGGTACTCATGCACACTCTATCACCTTGCAGTCAACTCAGTATAGCATTCCTCCCTATTTTCTGAATCCGTATTTCTTCAAAGGAAAGGGAATTTAGGAACAACTGCACATGAATCAAAGCAAAATCTTTTATATACTCTGTCTCTGAGATGTTACTAATAATGTTGTTCATGACATTATTTGATATGTTGTAAGGAAAATAATAAGGACTTCCTGAACTGTGCCTAAGAGATATGCATCATGTGTTCCATGCTACGTGCTTTGTATTGCACCAAATGAATCTGGTAAAGACTAATTGGCATTGGTGAGTAATGTAGAAGTTCAATAAAGATGACTTGTCACCTTTTCCTTGTCTGCTCAGTGTTGTCTCTAAAAGGTAATAGGTTTCAGTACATTCTGCTATAGGCAAAAGTGAGAGTCACAGTGGATTTTAAAGTAATATTACGATTATGAGGAAAGAGAAACAATGAAAAGCTCCAAAGAATACATCCAGTGGTTCAGAAATTGGCCTATGAGAAACAGACATTATAATGTGGAAACTTTAAGAAGTTTCAGTTTTCTTTTAAGTGATCTGAAAATCGTTTGCCAAATGTTTCAGAGGGCTCCTCTGCCTATCTATAGAAGTAAGGGTGGCTGTACTCTGTGGCTTGCCCTGTGAATTCACACGGCAAGCCAGACTGATCCACATTCATTCATCATATGCATCAAGCTCTGCTTTCCATCTTCCGTCATATGCTTTTTGGATTTCATCCACAGAGCTTTAATCTTATCTTGAATCTTATTTTGATCCAAATAGAATCATAGAATGGTTTGGGGTGAAAGGGACATCGAAGATCATCTGGTTCAAATCCTCTGCCAAGGACAGGGTTGCCAACCACTAAATAAGGCACTGGATCAGATTGCCCAGGGCTGTTCCCAATCTGAGCTCAAACACCTCCAGGGATGGGGCATCTACAGCTTCTTTGGGCAGGGTTGGGCTCACTCCACAGAGACAGGCTTTGCTGGGGTAACCCATCCCTGTTAATGGGGGAAGTTATGTGCTTCCCACTACAGAGCCCCACAGACACCAAGGTAAAGTCAAGATGGTCATATTTTGTGATGGATGCTTCACCATCCCTCAAAGAGAGACTTTCTATAGGAAGAAGCTCTGAGACAACCCTCATTTGTAATGAGTAGCCACAATTTATTTTGAAGTATTGAGATCTCTTCTGCCTTGGCTGATGAAACCCTGTCTGGACAATCAACACATGACTGCCCAAAACACTCATTTGTACTTGGAGCAATTGAGGACCAAGAATGAAGAATTTATCTAAAACTGGAGTACACTGCAAATTATTTATCCATCACTTTTGCAAAACTCTGTATTGGTAACTGGTGCTGGCTGTGTTCTGTGGTGGTTCTCAAAGTGGGATTAAGATATTGATGAAGTCTTCAATCAATTTGCAAAACTAGAAAGTATCTGTGCAGGTGATATGACCCCCAAAGTCCAAGGAAGATATGGAAATTAGGATGATATCTCTTGTCTATATTAATCATAATAAAAAGCATCAGTAGAATGTCATAAAAATGGTGTTTTGTTTAGCACAGTTTCCAAGGAGAGTCAAAAGGGCAAAACAACACTGTAATAGAAAGAAACATAAAATTTAAAAAGCAGCAGAGAAGGTGGCAAACCACGTCTATAGATACAATATCTGAATTCTCATTTGCTCTCTTGATCTCCTTTCTCCTAAATATCTCAGTAGGTGCAAAATAATCCAGACAAGAATGAGTGGCAACTACATAGATATTTAGCATTTCTGAGCCGCTGAATTCCCAGTTGAATCACCTGTAATGTCTGGTGGCTGCAATAACTTTCCAGACAAGTTTGAGAAAATAATGGCACAAATAAGACTTAATTTTTTATTTGGTAGCTGAGAATATTCAACATGATGACAGGATAGAAAAAAAGGAAACGGTCCCTATGGAGTGTATGGGAACTGCTGAGTCATGGCCTGAACCACTGATTGAGCACCTGGAGAAAAGACCGGGTCAGCCCTGGAAGCACAGGTGAAAGCAATTCACCAATGTGATCTCAGACCTCATTTAAAGGCTAACTGCTCCTCTGTGGAGCTTTTTCTGCAAGCCTAGGTCTTTGGAGTTGGGTGAGTGTTCTTTTTGTAACATGTTTTCATTGCTCTAGTCCTTCTGCTAGTACAAGGGACAACCAGTATGCAGTAGTTCCTGCCAGCAGCTCCAGAGCAATCAGGCCATACTGACTGTTTCATGGGGAGGAGGGGGGGGGAAGTCTTTATACTTCAGAGTCTCTTGCCGGCTGGCATTTCAAAAATATCAGTACATGGTTCCACGGCATCTTTTTTTTCTAACTGAAACTCTGGGTTTTGCTGCTCCCCTCTCCAAAAATATAAATTATTTCATGTACCTTTGCTTTCTCATCCATATTTCCTTCTAATACAGTGCTACTAATCAAGGGGTGGTGTCCTGCGTACTGGGAAGGACAACGGTGTTGTGTTAGGAACACAGTGTTTCTTGGCTTCCTTCAAATCATATCTATATCTCTTTAGTCAAAAGCTTTGCAAAAATGTGGGATAACCTTTTTTTAGAGATTTCTGTGTGGGAAAGAACAGAGCAAGAGGGATCAGCTGCAAGAGAGTTTGATTCAGTTAGAGGTGGAAAAGCTAGGCTTTGGACTTTTAGCAGTGAAATCAGGCCTTTAAAGCCTCATGTTGTTTTTGGCAGACATCCTCCTCCTCCCCATCTTATTTACACTCTCTGTTCACGTCGGCTTCTCTTTGCAGCCTGTTATTTGCAGAGCAGAGCTTTTTTGCACTTCCTTCTGCCAGCCTCCAGCTGATCATGAGCTATAGAACAGTCACCCAGAAACCTGTCACCACTGGAATGGTGCACAGGAACGGGGGATATAAGTTGGATGGCAAACCCTCTGTGACAGGCTGTGGAAGAGGCTGAGTCAGCCTCTTGCTCAAAAGGCCATTACGGCATTCAGTTACTGATCCACTTGCCATGTGTGATTGCACATTGCTGTTAAAAAGGCATATTGGCCCTAATCCTGAAAAGCTCTCAGGCATGTATGCATTCAGTGAGATAAAGGACTGTAGGGAGATGTCTACATTTCCTACAGGGACATCATACTGTTAAAAACAATATATAGGTGCAGTGTTCTGGGATTACTTTGTGAGATTATAGCGTGGGCATAAATGTACATATATGTGATCTGCATATATATATAGTGCATCTCTGCCTCAGAGTGACATTATCACAGGAATAATAAGGCCTAGAAATAGCATAGTGAAAAATTTAGATTGCTATTTTTGAGTCTTTCATTTGTGATCTGCCAAGGAGTAGATTGCTATATCCTCAAATTTATATTTGAAAATTATCTACAAATAACTTGTTTGTGAAACTTGTTTGACAGAGTGCCTCGAGTGTTCACCTCTCTGCTGATTCACTGAGGTTGTGCATTTGTTTGTCTTTAAACTACCAGGACAAGTTCTTTACCTCAGCTTGTAGCAGTTTGTGTTCTCAGCTCCAAAAATTCAGAGTTCACTCACCACTGTTGCCCCTGTGTGGAATTCTTATAAACATAAAAGTTATTTTTCTGCATCTGCCTGAGAGTTTGACATCAAATTTCATAGAACGTCACACAATCCATGCTGCTTAATATGTAGCAAAGTATAAGGATAAAGATCAGGAACTCTTAGACTCCTCACAGCCTGATAAACATGTTAACTATACTTGTGCCCCTCTTGCAGTCATTACTGTCAGTGTGAATCAAGAATGTCAGTGATAGACTTGGTCAACTCCAGGACCCAAACTATGTTAATATAAATGAATTACATACAAGTGCCTGCCTACTGTGTGTGAATGTATGTATCTATTTACACGTACTTACTGGCGAAAACTCTTTTTAATTTACAAGATTATCAGTTCTTCAACAAATTAAAAACTCAAATACTAATGTTTTCTTGGATCCTCTCTC
>PPHD01002796.1:19866-34096 GCA_002909625.1 Bambusicola thoracicus
GTTTGGATATTAGGAAAAAATTATTCTCCAAAAGAGTGGTCAGGTGCTGGAATGGGCTGCCCAGGGAGGTGATGGAGTCACCATCCCTGACAGTGTTAGAGAAATGTGTCGATGTAGTCCTGAGGATCATGGTTTAGTGGGAAATATTGCTGATAGGTGGACAGTTGAACTAGAAGATCTTAGAGAACTTTCCAACCTTAATGATTTTATGATTCTGTGATTTCTCATGCTTCTAAAATCGNGGGAGGTGATGGAGTCACCATCCCTGACAGTGTTAGAGAAATGTGTCGATGTAGTCCTGAGGATCATGGTTTAGTGGGAAATATTGCTGATAGGTGGACAGTTGAACTAGAAGATCTTAGAGAACTTTCCAACCTTAATGATTTTATGATTCTGTGATTTCTCATGCTTCTAAAATCGATTACAGCTAGTAGAACTTTTCTACTTCTGCATTTCAGTTTTATTTAGAATGGGGGTAAGGATTTGTTATGCAGGAGAGGGTACAAACACATAGGAAGACCAAAAAGAATTACAGGTGGAAAAAATTAGAATGGTGGCTTTATCTTGCCAAATTTTGGACATGATGTTGAATATATTGTTATGATTACTTCTACTTCAGTAGATCCCTCTTTACTGCAATATTTGCTCTTCATTTTCCAAATCTTATCAGATCCTCAGTGACTTTCCAGCATCCTTCCCTGTCACTTTGCCTGACAGATTAATTGGTGGCTGTTAGTGTGTGTTGTAAGGTAAACCTATCCTCTATGTTCCCATTGATCTCATGTTGGAAGGAGAAAGGAGAATAGTTCTGAAAGGACTTGGGTCTGAGAACATCAGGAATATCAGCTAGTACTTTTCCAAATGCTTTTGTAGTAGTGCAAAAATGTCCAAAAGGTCTTATTTACAGCTAACATATAAAAAAGGATTTGAAAATGAAAAACAACTCTGGCATACTCACTATCAATTCTTATATAAATTCAGTAGCCTAAACCTTTGGATGTTCAGGTCTGCATTTGACTGCGTCCTTAGCATCTGGAAGAGTTATAGGACCCTACATTCTTTGTGTGTAATCCAGGGTGTTTATGACCCTGTTTTTCAAGGTTTTTGAACTGTGTAAAAATATTGAACTCCAAAATGCTTGCTGTTATCAATATTTCCATAAAGACTGAAGGTTTATAGGAGTATAACAGTGATTTTCCACACCAGCTAGCAACTGAAATGTTCTGTGCTGTTTTCCATACAGATTTTTCCCTTTCCCATTTTACCTGTATTTTTCTGTTCCAGTTCACTCAGTGCCCCAAGCTTCCTGTCCTTGCTGGCCTCCTCACTCAAGTCTGCCTTGAATTCTTCCTTCTGGTGAGTTTCTGTGAAATTCCTCTCATAGCCTGTCACTGCCCTGGCTGTGTGACCAGTTGCCTTTTGCTCTCACTGCTGTTGCTTCTTTAATTGTCAAGCATTCTGCATACTCCCATGAGAGCTGCTGCAGGTTGGTTTTGGTGGGTGCAATGAGTGGGATGAAATCCCTCACATCTCTGGAGGCAAAGACTGTTTTATTTGAGCAGCAGCTTCTGTTTCTAAACCCACAGGATACATATCAATAGGATTTTTCCATCATGTCAATAGGATTTTTCCATTCTTAGCCTGTGCGATTCTGATGATTCTTTGTGTTAGAGCTGGACTGATTCTGCATGCTGATGTATCAGCTTCTCAAATTTTCACTAATATGCAACCCACTTTTGCTGGTTCTGTGTTGGGTTTGTCAGCTGACTGGCTTTGATTTAGGCAGTTCAAGTTCTAGGGAGTTTTCATGCATGCAGCTTAAAGTGCACTAGGGCTCCTTTACAAGCAAGATGCTTTGTTGTGAGACTCTCTATTTCAAAGCAGCTCTTGGATCTCTCACTGTAGACCTAAAAGAATTTGCAGCACACAAAGGGTATTCCTGTGCACATTCAGGTCCTGGCAATCTGCAAAAAAGAATGCTGCAAACAAACAATTTAGTGATTTTTTTTTGAAAAAATGAAGTGTTATGAATATAATGGAGTGATTAGAAATGTTGTCTCCTGAAAGCTTAGGACTGCAACATGCTTCCCAGGAATCCAACATTATCTGATTCTCTGTATCTTCTTCATTCTGTTATTTATCAGACACGCTCATCTACATGTTTTTGCAAATATACTTCACCTATAATTTGGAATGGCAACAAAATTTGCTTATGTGGCCAATACTGAGCTGGTAATATTGTGGTCACATTTTTTTTCCCCTACCCAAATTATTATTTATAGAAATTAGAACTTAATGTCCAGAATCAGTTTCAATGAATTTCCCAATAGAAGGAATTGCTAGAAAAACAAATGCTTTTAAATAGTCAAAATACATGCTGACATTTTTAAAGCTAGGAAATTGTATTGTCTTTAAATAAACCAATTTCTTATTTTTTTGTGGATTTAGATTTTAAAAAAGGTTAAAAGATAAAATTTAACTAAAATACTATGGTTTTTACCTAGAAAATACTATTTATGTGCGTGGATAATCAGTTCATGCAAACACTGGGTTTTCTTATTGGCATTCTATTCATGGCAGTCATGAAAGTGTTCACAGTGATTCTGTCTCTGCTATTCATCTGTACAAACATAATTTCACTGCAGTGTTCACAGGCTGATATGTCAGCCCTCCTGCTCATAGCAGACAAGGTTCACTGACACACGTTTGGCATGGTGGTCCTTTTGTGCTCCCTTCTTTAGTGGTTGCATGGTAGTGTGTAAGTTTTGCTAAAAATATTTCACATAGACAGGATATGGTAGTCAGAGTTATTCAGACAATATGCAGATTCAGCTCTTGGCCTGTTCAGTGAAACTGCTAGCAGAGTGTTAGTTGATGGAGTTTGCTCTGGTGTATTGAGAAGCTGATCTGTACTAATGGACAAATGGGACTGTGGCCAAATGTAGAACACATGGGGGCTGGCAGAAGTCCTCGGTCACTTACCAACATTAAGTAGTTTCAGACTAGTTCTGAGTTTGTTACTAACCTGCTCAACCATGTTTCTTGCTTTCTGAAAGTTTCAGACCAATGAGCAGCTCAGGATAAGAGCAGTGTCCTTTCACTACATCTGTTTATCAGCTGCCTTTGGAACTGTCAGCCAAAGCCATGGCCTTGAGCACCTGTCAGGCCTCTTGGGCTTGCTCAGGACCTAAGATGTGTATGTTTACTTTCCCTGAGCAGTACCGGCTGCTCTTAGCAGTCCTCTGACCTTATTTAAGTTTTCTCTGAGTCCTCTGGAAAGTTTCTAGATTTTCAGATGTGGTTAGACTGCAGTGCTTCCAGTGAATTGATAGTGATAAACAAAGGATATACAACCTTACCCTTTTCTGCTTGCTTAAGACTCTGATCCTACATACAAATGCTTGTCCTCTTCATTTCAGCATTTTCCTAAACAGATTTTATGTTAATTTACTCTCCCATTTCTCATTGTGAAGAGATCTTGAGGAAAACCTCAGTGTTTTTTAGTTTGTGATTAAAATTCTCAAGCTGCTTTCCTATCAGCTATTAGCTCTGCAGCAAGGATTAATAAGAAAATAGAAGATATTTGCTACCGTCTCAGAATGTCACTCAGGAGAAAGAGTTTTGAACTTGTGATCGGCATCAGACCCCAGCTTCCTGCGAGTGGTGTGGGAGCTGCTGCTGCTACACATATTGTGCTGCTGCACGAGTGGGAGGAGATGAAACTTCTGCCATTTCTATGGCATCACTCAGCAAGGTGTAAATGAAGTATGAAATAAAAACTCTCAGCCCACTCGGTGCACAGACAGAAAGAAGAAAGTGCTTTATACTTGCTGCTGTGATGAGCTATTTGCTGTAATATTAACATTACGTAGTGCCAGAGTGCTTCCTAAGTTTTACAATCTCAGGTCAGAAGAAAAAATTATTTCTTGTAGGTTTTCTCCTTTTTCTCTCTTTCCACCAGTATACTACTGCACGTCAAAGCTGGTGATGCAGTGCAGAGCAGGAATGAGGTAAAAAGGCTGACAAGGAGATCCTTTTCTCAAAGAAATTGTGTAACTGAATCAGCAGGCACAGTTTGCAGTGAACTTCAGGGTAAAATAATAAAACACCACACACTGGATGCAGCTCCAGATATAGGAACATTTGTTTTCTTCATTTTAGTGAGCTCAGCCAGGTGATTTGGAGGGACGGAGCCATAGGTGGTAATGTATTTGTGCTATGTTTAAATTCATTAGCACCAAGGAGTCTGTGTTGCTAGGTAGCTTACTTGGTATAGTAGCAATCTTTGGATGGAAATGCTTTTCAGCTCCTGATTTGCCCCTAGGTCTTGCCCTCATAGCTTAACAAATTGCTACCTAGAACTTTGTGGGATCCTGTTCATTATTTTTAAGACATAAACAAGTGTGTTGACAGCCTTCTTTTTATTTTGCTTGAAGTGTTGAGTTGCTGAAGCCTCTGAGCTAGATTCTTAGCTGGTGTAAATAATGTAGCTTCACTGATGTCAATAGAATGGGGCCAGTTTATACCAGCTGAAACTCAGTCCCTTTGGAAGGAAGTCAGCCCCTAATCTCCATGCCATTCACACAGAGGCAAGTATTTCTCTGTGTTTTTTTTTTTTAATCCTCACGTGCCTTGTAGAACTAAGTGGTCTGTGCTGCAGACAGTGTTGAGAGAGAAAGAAATAAGGTGGATGCTGATTTAACATGCTGGATCCTCACTCATTCTGCCAGAAACTTCTGTGTGGCAGTGTTATTATTTCTCTCTTTGTGTTCCTCTTTTCTTTATTTTCCCATCTTAGAAAAACACAGGGATAAAGCCAGTAAACACTGAAGTATATACTGCAGTAATAGGAGCTGCAGTGTAAGTTGGTAGGTGACATCTCAAAGCCTAATGATAGCTGGGGGGCATTCAGTACCACCACTGTAGGAGAAGCACAAATAGAAACAGCTGCTGGGCAGTGATCAGAACCTGCGTGGCTCCTGGGCTGCTCCACAAAGGAAGAATAATGTAGGAAGGGACACATAGGGTTAGACTTGCGTGCGGATTGAGGTTCCTGTTGGTTATACTGACTACCACAATGGTGTGGACTTGTACCAGTGATGAGCTTTCTGCAGGACTGTGCAGGAGGTAAAGGGATGCATGTCACCTTGCACTGCATTCAGAGTGATTCAGCCTATAGATCTGGGAGCTTTGGAAAGGCAGGATAAATTCTGGTAGGAGAGGTTTATATAAATGCCATTCTGATTAAAGAAGGGAGCATAAAGGTAAGAAATTACGACCTGCTCCATCCTGCAGCGCTTGCTGGTGATAACACGTCTATAGGGAAGGCTTTGTGATAAGAAATGAAAACAGCAAGTTTCAAAGAAAGCGAGATGCCTTTGTAATGGCCTGAAGGAAATTGAGTCATTAAAACACTCTTCAACCTTTCTTAGGGGTATGGAGAGGACCAGAATAGTGCTCATGCAATGTTTGTATTAAGTCTTAAGAAGGCCAATCACCCTTTTGGTACACAGAAGTGAATGTCATCCGCCTGGAAAAAAGTCTGCAACACAATTGAATGAGCAGAAGATTGGAGGGCCATTTGAAAACAGGGCAGCAGAGGTCTCTGGCTGGTTGGTGGAGCTATACATGTTTCCTAATGCAATTTATTACTTTATTTGTTGGGCAATTGATGGAGAGTGAATTTTCTCTATTTCTGCTCTTTGATAAATCCCAAGTAGAAGAAAGTTTTCTCATTGTTACAAATTGAGAGGGTGGTGAAAATAAGACTTGTACTGCTGCAAGTGAAAGTCAGACACAGGAGTAGAGTGTTAGGTGGGTTAAAAAAAAAAAATCTGTCTAATCAGAGATTAGGTGCCACAATAAAAATTGCTTTCCTCTAGAATAAAAATGTCTGTGAAAGCATGTTTTAAAGATACATCATGTAGGATGAATATAGAGCTGGACTTAGATTTGCTGTGTCTGTATCTGTTTGGTCACAAAGATAATGTACTGAAATATGCAAGTCCTGGTCAGATGTACATTTATGAAAAAATGCTACATTGCTCTAGTGAGCAAGTTCTAAAACTATATATATTTTGCATAAGGATGAGCCCATGATGATCTTACTCTTCATTTATGGATTCCAATTGCTTACTTAGAAAACCAAGAGAGATATATTCACTGTTAATTTATAGCTGACTATTTTACTTCAGAATTGTTTGTGAAATTATTTACATAGAAATCAAATTCTAAGTATACCTTTTAGTTGCTAATGAAAAACAGCATTCTGATTTATTCCAGAGAAGAGTGGTTAACAAGCAGAAATGGGTAGAAACCTTTTTAAAAATGAATTTTATAATATTTATCATTATTTTTACCACATATAAAAAATATTTGTTTTTTGGAGGAAATAAAACAGGTGATAGGATCAAAACTGAACACAGAAGATTCTGGATCATTTAAGCAGTGCACTGCCAGGTAGCAAATGCAACTTAATGTAGAAAAATGTTAAACAATTCATCTGGGAGGAAGGAATCAGTCTGAGGAATATGTACTAAATACACAGCCATCCAGCATACTGATTAGGAAAGAGATGGTATAGTGATGGAGAAATAACTGAAAACACGAGTTCCAGTGCACTGCGCTGAGAATTTTGAACAATATATTAGGAAGAGAAGGCAGCACAGCCATAATGGAGTGTGGATTGAAATTTCTTTTAGAACAGCATTATAGATTTTTCACAATATGTTTTTCCTCAGAAGTTGAAAAATAAGGACGATAACTGCTCACGGCATTTTTTTTATTTTGAAACAGTCCCTCTAGCTTTTGTAAGGAGGTGACTGCTTCTCGACATTATGCTCTCCTCAGATACTGCTTTGCTTAGAAAACAAACAGCAAGCCAGAAATTCTGGGTTGTGCAGATGCGTGTCTGCACACGAGATGCAGGTATTGATGGTATCTATGAAACTGCAGTGTGATGCAGAGCGTTGCGCTGAGTTGCTAAGTGCCGCACATCTGAATTAATGACCAGAGTGATTTCTGGTTTTTGATTCTTGCTGCCTGCCCTGCAGCTCCTCTACAGAGAACATTGCTGAGCAGGAGGGCAGCTGGGTGGTGGGGCTGTGTGATTTGCTTGCAGGAACCTCGGAGCCAGGAGTTGCTCCTGCGTACAGTGTGTCTCCAGACGCAGCTAGTTACTGGTAATGCTGCAACAAAAAGTGCTGCTGTGTGTGTATAGACATTCACATGTTATGTTCCCTTCTTCAGATTCTTTTCAAGGTAAATATTTTTTTTCTGTGATTCCAGTGTAGCAACCTTTGTGTACGAGGCTCTGTATTCTATTTAAATGCTTCTGTGCTGTCTCAAGACTTCTTTCTACTGTACTAGAGAACTGACAGCTAGAAAAGCACAGTGCACGAGTGTAGTACGTCTACATGCGGCTCTGTGGGGCTGCAGGGAGGGAAGCAGATCCCTATACCCTGCTCAGCTTCCACCTGGTCTCTGAGAAATACCCTGAGGCTCACTGCTGTGGGTGACTTTGGTGTTGCTGTGCTCTCTGCTTGATCAGCGAGAGGCCCTGTGTGAAGCTGGTAGGATGGAGTGCGTGTCTGTGTCGGCTGCGGCTGTTCGCAGTGCGGTGTTTTTGCACTGTCCTCATTTACACGGGCAATTTAATCTCTGAGGCAGGGAGCAGGCATCCTTGCCTTTGTCAGCACTGTGAGAAAGACACTGCGCCCAAATGAAGAATTAGCTGAGCAGTCGCGAGTGGGGATATCTCATGCTGGAGTGTGATGGATGTGCTGAGGGTTTGTATGCATCACTGCCCGAGGATGGGAGCACCGCAGCGCGGAGTGATCATGCTGCAGTGCACAGGACACAGGCTGCCAAAAGCTCTGCAGTAGGAAGAAATACGAGGGGTATGCAGAAATGTGCAAAGTGTCTGCGCTCTATGTGTCCACAGGCTGGCTGTGCAGTGCTGCTCCCCAGCACTTACAGCTGCCTGACACAAGCCCACTGTCCTCCCACTCAGAAGAGTCACATTTTGGAGGACTGTATGATGTCCACACATGTCAGAATCTCTACAATGTTATTCCACTGTCAATTATCTTCATCTTTTAAAATAACAGAACTTTGCCACCTACCATCTATTGTACCAAGTCACATCTAGACAAAATAGATGAACAAACAGTCTTGCTTCATTTCCAAATAAATGGTTTTTTTATGCTAATCCGTGCTTTCAGCTTGCCTATTGAACGAACTGAAGAAAAATATTCTTTTCTTCAGAGAAAGCCGTTGCAGAGATGCTCGCTGAAATCCCCTTTGCTTGACTTAAGGTATAGGCTGGTGACCAGCAGATGGCAATCTGCACCTGTCACAGAATGCAGGGTTTTAATGCAGGAGCTCTTGTGTACAACTTCCCTTGCTTATTACAGTTTACTTGAAGGGCAAAAAGACCTGGAAATCGTGGGCAGCCTTTGTTAGGCTCAGAATGTCAGAATCTGGAAAAGCACAGCTGAAGTTCTGCTTTATGCAAATCCCAGCTAGCAGGATCAGTGAGAAGCAAGCTAACCTAATGTCATGAATTTGTGCTACTCTTCTTCATTTTTAAGTACAGGAGAGATAATTATTTTACATCGTTGTTGTGATTTTGCTTCTGTGTGCTGCTAACATTTTAATGCACTCTTAATAAAAAGAAAATGTCTGTCTTCCCTGTACCCCATGTTTTTTTCCTAGCATTTAAAGTGGAATGCAATAACGTGATCTTCAGCTGATTTAAAAAGAAGTCGAGGCACAAAAGAAAAGCATTTTTCCTACTATAGTGACAAATCTGCCGTGCTAGAGTAATGTGTCCAAGCAACAGTGTGAGAGTCTAGTTTAGCATTTGAATTGGAATACAGATGGCATTAAGGCTATTGCTGAGCAATTTTGATACATTTTTTATCGCAGAAGAGAAGATTAATGCTACTAATTTCAGTTATGTGAAAACTGTGAGCTGATAAAGGACCTGGATGCTTTTTAAAGCAAGTATTAATAGTAGAAAGAGGAATATTCCTATGCTGTGGTGGAAATAATTGTGTAAGTAATCTCACATACTGCTTTAAATGAGTTTGCATCATTTTGTGCAGTATCATACTGCAGGCATTCGATCATCTGTAACTTCATGATGGAATGATGAGAAAGAAGGCTGAATTAATATCCTGGATATGCTGACACTGTTAGCAATATAAGAAGGTTTTGCTGGGAATGTAAGATTTTCTGTACTACTGTTAAATGTAATTCTTGCACTGCTGTCCATCTGGTAGCCTCTAATAGTGGATTGCAGTCCTGATGCATTCTATATGCTGGATGCCAGCTGAGTAGCACAGACATACTTTTATGAGTAGCATTCTCTAAGGAGAGAAATTAAATGTAAAGTGGTTCAGTGCACTGTGCTACAGGATTAAATAATGGGTAACTACTGTGCTAGCTATGCAAAACCTGGATGTTTGGGAGATAGCCAGTGCTTTCAGTGTGGAGCAGGAGACCCGGAGGTTCATGTAAGCATGCAGTTCAAGGTAGCTAACGTAAGGGGACATGGCTTAACATGAGTACTGAGGCCAATACAGGTTCTTGCACTTTGTTTTACTCTACTGAAATACTGTTCATCTGATGATAACAATGTGGTATTAACTGTAAAAGTTATCACTGAAAGATTTTATGAGAAAGCTTGGCAACAGGCGCTACAGCATGTATAGCATATTCCAGCATACAGGTACTCCATTTTACAGTCCGCTTTTCTTTATATAAGAAAACAAAAGGGGGAGGAATCCAAGCAGTCCCCATAGCAACACTATGCTTTGAATGAATGTTAAGTGATGGAAATACCATAGCAAAAGAAAAGAACGCTTATATTTGGTGAGATGACATGAAAAAGAATAAGCATGTTTGGTGGGTAGGAGGGACTCATTTATAAGGAAAGATTATAAAAACAAAGTTTCTAAATGGTAACTTCTATAAGTGGTAGAGTACATGCAAATATATTTTGGTAAATGGAGGCTCAATTACAAGTACTACAGAAATTGCTGGAATTGCTTTTCATGACAGAAAGGGCTATCTTTTGCAATTACATTACATAAGGAAAGCTTGGATTAAAATCTCCTTTGTTGCAAAAACATTTGTTGTAATGCTCCCAAAGGAAATAATACGCTTTCACTGCTTGAAACAGATAAAAGTTCATTAAATAATAGAGGGAATATAAACATATTTCATCTCCAGTATGTGTGGTTAAAAGACAAAAACAATGACAAACAACAATGGTGCAAGTGCTGTATGGAATTGTTTTTTTGTTCAGAGTGGACTGAATGTGTATTTAAATTATAGTGGCAAAGGGACAAAGGTGTTTTCAGGGCCTACAGAAGAAGCCTGTTCAGGTGTCTACATAGAACCTTAGTTGTGCACATTCTTGGTGGAAGACAGAGTACATCTTGTGGGTGATGTGGCTAAGTACCCAGATAAGGTATAACTATGTTTAATCGCAGTTCTTTAATCATTCTCTAGAATTTGTACTCCTTTGGGGCCTAAGTTATAGGTAGCACGTCACTGTGTTTCTGAAAGTATACATGTGCTTTTGAAGAATTTGAACTTGTCTCCCAAGACAGTCACAGGCTCTTATTTTATTCATAATCAGCAAGACGAGACTAAAAATTCTTTTTCTGCAGCTGTTGGGGTGATTTTTTTTGCTGTGTTCACACAAATGACTACAATAGGTGCAAAGATTAGAACAACAACAAAAAACCCCACAAACATTTGATATATTTTCTTCTAAAACTATGAATCTTTTAAAGACAGTGATTTATGTACTTTTTTTCACGTCTGGTTAGCAGGGACAGAGAACTCCAGGGCTCCCATACTTGTCTCAGTGCTGACTCTGGACTTTACAGCTACAAGGGTTCCCATCAGCTGTCCTTGTTTCCAGATTTTTGAAATGCTACCAAAAATGAAGCTTCTTGTTTCTGACAAAGAGCTAGGGATGGCACTGCATGTCTCCCTGGTATACTAATCACTTTTGGATTTCAACTCAGTGATAAAAAATTTGCCCAGCAGGATAAAAGTAGTCCATGGATTGTTTCATTTCATCAGCCCTGTCATGCATGCTGTGACATAAATGTTACCAGAGCACTTTTGTGGGGATTTTCTTTGCTAGAACATCTGATCCAGAACAAAGTACTTCCAACCACATTATCACTGACATTTGTGGAAGAGTTCTCAGAACTGCGGTTCCTCATGTTTTGATATCAAAAACATGTTTTCTGGGATTTCCATTCAGTTAGTGATATTTTGGTGCAGCAAAATAAGCTAAGCTGGTTAGGAGGCATCGTGTTACTGCAAAACTTACTTAAACTTAGATATCCACTGAAAGGAGAGTGAAAGGATTTTAATGAAGTATATAGCAAGGAAAATAGCTACCATCCAACTTCACTAGTGTTGGAATGGTGTGCCTGGATTTTAATATTTGTCTGTACTCTGTGTTTATGTGGGAAGAAACTATTCTGAATTTCCACTCCGTTACCCACAGAGACCTAATGTAATTAACAGTACTGTCAGGACCCAACACATCGTCCTCAAAGAAAAGAGTCATTTCTATAGGCTTGCTAACATGCTTTTATTTCTTGTTCTTTATCTGTTGGTCTGCAGATCAATGTTGTATCAAAAATATGCTAGATATGCCTTTTACATGGATTAGATAGTATTTCTATGTTGTTTTTGTTACCAATAAGCTCAGTTTTGGCCATCTCCAGGTCTGTATTTCTTAAAGCAGTGTTGTGGGGTCTCCAATGCTAGTCTGTGCCCCATCTTTTATCACTCCTCCACTCCTAATCCTATGTCTAAGGACCTTTATTCACATATCAGGCTTGTGTTTTCTATGCTGCTTTATTATGATAGTTTTGTAAAAACTATAATGATACCACATAAAGCTAAACAGAAGTATATCAAATTGTCCAGACACATCAGCAATTAAAGAGATGCTTGCTGCTGCTAAACAAAATGAAATAAAGCTGCAGGCAGATTGAGGAAGTTCAGACAGAGCAGGCTTTGCCAACTTCAGTCCTGAGGCTTGGCAAATTCAGTAGATAGCTTATGGTGTCGTACTAGCAGTGATAATAAATGTATTACAAAGCTGCATGGTTATAGGTGGCACTGAGCAGATTCCTTGCACTGATATCCCCTAACGTTGGGCTGTAATGTTTTGTGTTAGATTTGTTTAAAGCAATTCTCTGACAAAAGACTGCACAGCTGATGACCTGATACACTCAGAACTTAAAAAATACAGGAAATAAGGTCATGGCAGGATGACAGTGACAAAAGATGTCTTCACACAATGTGTTCACACTCCAAAGGACAACTGGCTAGTGTTTTCCTGTTCACTGATGAGGAAGAGACCTTCACAGCAGGTGTGGGAGACAAAATTCATGACCACACAATCACAGGGAAAAATCCCCAAAAGAAAGCTGGAATTTTCCAGTTGGGAAAATAAGGATCAGCTACAATTACCAGTTTGTTGCTTAATTCACAGTGGATATTCACAGGTAGTGTTATGAATAAAGATGCTTCTTGTTTTGCTCTGGCAGAATTTTGATTTTTAGTTTGTCCCCAAACTTTATTCCTTATGATCTGCTTACTTGCTGTCAGCTCAGGGTTTGTAGAAAGGATGATGAGGTTGCATGTTACCTTTGCACTGTGGGAAAAGAAAGCTGCAGTGGTGAGCAAGAAGGGGACTTACAGTTCTAAAAGCCATGATCTTGTCTGTATTGGATCAGGGGGACCTTAATTTTGATGCTTGTTCATGGCACAACTGCTTATTTTAAACTGAAAGTGTCCTTAGATTTTATTCTTTGACTGCTGATTGGTATGCTAAACATTACAGTGCAGAAACATGCATTCTGTTTTCCTCTTTTTTTTTTTTAACACTATGATGCTTCCATTCTTTATCTGTTTTTTTTTTTTGCACAGCTTGAGTAACAAGGGGTCCATGTCCATGTTATCACAAAGGTAAACTCCATTGCCTAGAAACTGAGCCTTTCTGTAGAAGATGAGAAATGTGGTTGTAACAATCACAGATGATCCTTTTTCTCCAGGGCTCAATGAAGGAATGAGCCTATCCTTTTTCTGAGCAAACTCTTTGAGTACAGTACTATTTTGTAGAAGTCTATGTCATTCCCAACTATTTTAAATAAAACCTGAAATTATCCTGATACCTGCATTTTCTCTGAAATTATTATGTATGTAGCTAAAAGAAACCTGATTGCTGATCTTAAGTGCTGGTCAAATTGGAACAATTTTGTTTCCATCTGGAAGTGTAGATCTTGGTGTCTAAATAAATTTAAACTCAAAGTAACATAATGTACTGGCAGTAAACAAGCAGTTTTTTTAAGACTGACATCTCAGAAGACTGAATTTACAAGATAAAGTATTATATTCTGCTACGCAAAGCTCCTTGTAACCTTAAAGGCGTCTTGTATCACATATTGATAAAGAGACAGACTTCTACAAGCAGCCAGCTAAAAGCGAAACATCAAACTAGCTGCCTCCTAGCAGTTTTTCCTGCCTGTTATGGGCAGAGGTACATGAAGAAGTAGAAAATAATTAGAGTAAACCACTCTGTTCTAGCAGGGGGTGTACAGGCTACAATGCATCCTACTGCATTGCAGGTTGTGCAAAGGGAAGCATGTGCAGATTCCTCAGGCTAAAACTCATCCATTTAACTCTTTTTTTCTTTCCAGAGGAAAGGGTAGCAGTAGTTGGTAGGAGCAGTACAGGAAGCAGGCTAAGAAGGAACTGCATGTAGAGAATATTTTTTACAAATATTTTTTTACATTGATAGGCTTGAAAACAGGCCTTTAAAAAGTGTTTTTATACGTGAGATTATCCTGCTGAAAATGTGTTCATTGGTACTATATATTTCCTCTGCTTCATATATAAACCAAAGGTAAAATGATGAAGTCCTTTGGACCTCAGATAATAACAAAATGACAAATGTCCACAACACTTAAAAAAGGACAGGAGCATTTTGCATTGCATCAATACTTTTCAGGATGAAGGAAACATCTTTTTGTTGTACTGCGCAGTTGTGTTGTGTTGGAGTTCCTTTTCAACCCTTTCAGACCATCTCTCCTCTCTTTTAACAAACTAAGTGTTGAATTAGACTGTTTCTTGGGGGTATTATGGGTATTATCTTATGGGTATTAAGTGTGATATGTACATAAGAGCA
>PPHD01002797.1:0-34096 GCA_002909625.1 Bambusicola thoracicus
TAAGTCCTCTATTAGAAAACTATGTTGTCGAGTACTGATAAAAAAATCTTGTTGCCATCCTTAAACCCCTTAGACTTGCTGGCCCTAAGAAAAATGATACAGAGTTGTATTCCTGTATTTAAATTCTTGGTGTAATAACCTTTCTTATTTCAAGTCAAAATGTGTCCAGGAGCAACTTAAAGCCATTTGTTCACATGTAAAAGTGAATTAGTGGTAGTAGTGAATTAGTTCAAATAGAAAATCCAATCTTGCCTAAACTGAAGTGAGGTTTTTTCTTTTACTGTTTATTACAACCTCCTCTAATCTTGGGTTTGCTTTGTGACGGAGGTACTAGGGCTAGAACTGGTAGAAAACTGTCCATAGGTGTCAAAATTACCATGTTAACACTCCTTTGCTGCCAGGACTTACATAGAGTTCCTAGTGACTTTGGCATAGGTTTTGCTGCCGTAGCTGTCAAAATCACTCTCCCTTAGATCTGGAGTTGAGCTCCTTCCTTGAATGCATGAGTTAATTTTCTTTCTGCTTTGTAGCGGGTACTCTTTTCATCTAGTGGAACAAGTCATCGAACATTTCAGGCTCAGCAAAATGATGTAGAATTTAGTAAATGCTGGATTAGGCCTCTCATCCTGAGTGATTGGAACAAAGAGAAAGTTAAAGAAGAAAACTTTTGAATGAGGCAAATAGCCAAAGGGATGTATCAATTTGCCATCTCATGAACGTTACAGAGTGAGACACTGCAATGTTATCTACAGGTGCGGAGGCCTAACCCTCCTAACTCTCCACACAAACTCTCCTGAAACCTCAGCAAACCACCCTCCAGGGCTTGGATTCCAGCCAGTGGCATACGCTGTAGAGAAAATCAAATTGGGAATAGAAAACATTTAACCCTTTTCATTGCATTTTCTTGTAAGGGCAGCTAGGTTCTGTTATGCCCTGTGAGAATAAGTCCTTCCAACCCTGCAGTGCCCTGGTAAAATCCAGTTGGCAGAGCACATTGCCACTGTGGAATTGGTTGGGTTTTTTTTTTTTTTCCACCATCCCTATGAGACCACTGTTACTATTGTTGTCTGCAGCAGACATTTTTTAATGTTTGGTGTTTTTGTGGTTTTTTTTTTTTTTTGGTTTTTTTTTTTTTTGTGGTTTTTTTTTACTAATTTAAATCCATTAAGGCAAGATTGGCAGCAACAGTTGAAGCGATATCATTTTGATTACAAGTTTATTATGCCTTGATGATGGATGAGTCAAGGAAACAGACATTTTTCATGACAATGCCAGGTTAACTGGCTGGTTGTAGCTAAATATAATTTTTCAGCTGCCTTCAGCAGCTATGGTGAAAGAGACTCTTAAGTTCAAAGCTGTAAGTTCTGCTCATACCACTGCTGACTGAAGGAGCATTATATTCAGTTATGCCAATTGTAGATGTGGACCTTCCTGTGTGAAGCAATGTTGCAGATGGAACAATTTTAAATGGGAGTTGTGCTTTTTGGCAGCATTTTAACAGATTTTAGTTTAAAAGATTTTTTTAGCTTCAGCTTTTACCTTCCGTGTTGCTCTTGGTTTTGATTTTAAAAATGACAGTAACCCATTTCCTTTTCTGCTGACATTCCAAGTGTGAGCTTTGGAACATATGCCACGAATGTCACTTTCAGGCTCTCAAGGGATTTTTTTTCCTGTGTACTTTGAGTGTAAAACCTTGTACCCTACTTACAAAGTACTGATTGTCTTAATAATTACTCCTTAGCATACACTGAGATTTGCTTTCTGCACTGATACAGGTGAAGATGGATGGTCATTGGAGCTGTGTCTTGAAACAGGCTATTGTGTTGCACTAAACTTGAAGGAAGGTAAGGCATTTTTTTTTTCTATGCAAATAACAGAACAGTTATCATATATTTTAATTTAATTGGCTACCAAAAGTGAGCCAGACAGCTTCTTATTGTCATTCACAGTAGGAACAGGTTTGCTGGGTCAATCCATTCCAATCCATGCATTGTTTTGTCTTCATGTCATAAGAGAAAACACTGCACTTATGGTAAGACTGAAAGATTTATCTTTTTAAAGGTACATTGTTCCTCCTCTTTATTTTCTTCTGTTTCTCTTTGCTCTTCCTAACAAACGCAAGCCTGTAATTCTAATGTGAAGAGGTATGTCTGGGTGAAGTTTTCTGGGAAAGAGGATAAAGAACAACACTGCTCTTGCCAAGTAGTCACTAGACACAAGGTGAAGAGGTTTGGCCAGAGCTCACTGACTCTGTGTCAAAGTGGGGAGCCCCACTGCGGACTCAGGATTCTGTTTCATTGTGACTATATTGCATATGAGGAGTCACTGGGCTTCTCCAGATGTTGCTCCAGATTCAAACAGTTCTTTATTTTCTGTAAAGACTGACTATGTTTTATAGGCTCACTTTTAGAGCCTATTGCTTAAAGATGGTGACACTTTAATGCTAATAAGGAAATGAAAAAGAAGAAAGTAAAGAATTAAGCAAGAAATGCAAAGAAATAGAATGCAAAACCACTATTTCTCACTATTTACCCTGAAGTCTTCCCCTCAGAGATCATCCTATAATGTCAGCTCTGTTTACTCCTTGAGTAAATGTCTGGTGTCACTTTAATAAATCAGATGAACTCCGCTCAGAGAGAGATGAAGCCTGTCATTTGATCATTAAGATTATTTACTGTAGGGTATGTAGCTGAAATACAATAGTAATATAGACACATACAAACTTAATCTCCTAATCAGGAATAATAAATGGATAAAACCTGCCATAATATGTTTCAAGGTAAAAGAATGTTGAGATAAATCAGTCAATACCTAGTTTAGATCACTGTGGTGGTGTTTGATTCAGAAGCTTCTGAATCAATCCAAAAGAGCATACCCTATCTTAAGCAGATCGACACAATAGATAGAGCTAATTATTACAGGTTGGCTGTGCGTGACAGGCTTCTTCCAGATACATCTGCCTGTACTGAAGGCTACAAGATGGAACTTGCAGCTCACTGAGCAGCATAGGCAGCATGAGCCTTAAGAGTAGGCATGTTTACAGTAGTGAAGCTCTGCTTTTACCCATGGAGTTTTCCTCCTTAGGGAGCAGCAACGCGATGTTACTAGCTGAAATTTTTTACTTTCTCTTCGTGGGTGCTTTGCATTTTCTTAAGCTCACTTGCATTCTTCTGAAGAAAATGCTCCTATCAGATACGTCCCCATTTGTCTTCAGAGGTTGTAGTTACGGAACAGAACTGCAGCAATAGGGAGACCAATAATAACTGTTTGGTGGAATTTGGAATGTGTGCTTTTTGCTTTCTAGTGCGATGTAGCTTTTCAGTACACTTACAAATGTTGCCTGCACGATTCCTTGAGAAGGCACCAAATACTGGCAGAGATCTGGCAGCTTTAGGACTTTGCAGTTCTTGTTGCTTAATCCTAATAGAATTCTTCCATATCTGGAGCAAGGCTCAGAGCAAAAGAAAGCTCTGACGTCCAGAAACATAATAAGGTGGTGCAGAGGGCCAGCCCTCATTCTGAGGGGAGGATATGCAGTGTTTTCTGTCCAGCACAGAAAACTGTGATCTGGTGTGTGCTGTGATATTGTTTGGAGGTTACAGCTGAACTCTTTTGTGAGGAATCATGATGTTCTTATGGCTTCCTTAGGATAAGCTCAAGTGGAGACTAGTGGACCAGTGCTGGCACATTAACAGCAAAGCTTTTGGCTCGTGCCTTGTGTGCAGCTCTGCCACTGGCCAGGCAGGAGGGGGACCTGCCTATTAGTGGGAGATGTTTCTCTCCCCTCACCAGGAATAGCATAGGACTTCTATCGTGTGATTCTCAGGTCCGCTGGAACGGGCTGGAAAAGCAACCAGAGAGATGGAGCAAATGCTGTCTTGCTCCCTAGATTTTTGCAAGGCCACTGGCACAAATCTAATGCCCCCAGGGGGTGAATTACACCACAGACCTGTCACTCTCAGAACCTCGCACACTTGTGGGATCCAATTGCGGGCCTCAGTCTAAGCTGTATTAAGTTTCACGTGGAAGCCTTGTTGTCTAAAGTCCTAAGCCCTGGTGTAGCAAAGCTGTTAAAAATGTGCTTAGCTTTATATATGTGAATTATCCCCATCTCTCCTTCCATGGCGCTGAGCTATGAGCTGTTACTGAGGGGAACAGAAATCACAGTGGGTAGAGTGCTGCTGTATGTTGTCCAAAGAGCTGGTTGGTAAGCCCTGCTCTATCCACACAAATTGATGTCCTAATACATCCATAACATGTATGGTATAAGTAGGGTTTGGCTGTTGGAACTAAGCTAAGGGTGGATGGGAGAAATGAATCCTATTTGGAAAGAAGCAGCTGAAGTGTTATATCCTATGTTTTTCTGCTGGCATTTTCATGTCTGTAAAACGTCACAGTTATATTTGTTGATTCCATGAAACCATCCAGGCAATGAAATAAAATACCTGGAAAGACTGTTTAACGTGAAGGTTGATTGTGTGAAATGCACCAGACCACTCTGCTAGTCACTGAGCAGTGAAAAATTAAATAAATAAGAAAGAGAAAGGGCAGTGGGGAAGTGACACAGCAATGCAGTGGGAAACACCATTCTAAATTTGTGTGGCCTAGAATCTCTAATGATAGGCTTTTATCCCATTACATCTAATTGACACAGGACTTTATCATTAGCAAACTGAAAAGTATTTATTCCCTGAAATATTTGGGACATTATAGTGACTTTCTTTTCATGATGGGCTGTTGAAAGGACTATAATGGCCCAGCTCACATGTAGCCTGGGAAAACGATCCAGCAGTCTTCAAAGTTAATGAAATGTCATTTGTCATAGACTTTGCAGGTGTGACTCTGTTTCTACATTATAATACATGATGGAAGTAAGTGGCTGGATTGCAGGCCTTTTGCCAAGTGTAATGCACATTCTGTGAGTGTCACTGGTGCAGCATTCCATAAATCTTACTAATAGCGAGAAGTCTTGAAATGCATGATCTTTCTCTTCTAAGGTCAAGCAAGACTACTCCACAACTTAATTTTAGCCTTGCTATCTCTATAGTCAGAATGGTAACATTCAAGGAGGCTTTGCTCTTCAACATCCCCTTTTGAAGTATTAATTTTGAAGAGCTTGATTATTTTAATTCTTTATTGGTTTTCCAATTTTGTTTATTGGTTTTCCAATTAAGATGTGAACTAGCTCTGGAAAAGGCTTTCTTGATTAAGAAGGACCACGATGGAGTAGAGGAGGTGGCATTTACCCAAGCTGCATGACTGGGGAGGGGAAAATCTTAGCCAAGCAGCCACATGGCCAACAGAAGCTGTGCTATGGCTTTTGTTGGGTTATTGCAAGAGTTGAGATATGAAAGCTGCTGAAGTAAATTCCATACAGCAGTGTGCTGTTTGCCAGAGCTTTAAGTGCAACAAGTAGCATTGTGTTCCTTTTAGGGACAGATGTTTAGTTGGTCTAAATCACTGACTTCATACGTCAAAGTAATGTAAAAGAGGTAAAAAAATAAAACAACCTGAAGTCAGTTTGCCTGACTTGTGAAAGATTTAGGCTGTTCTTTCTTGAAAATGGTGTTTTCATGTGGTTACTACTTGGGTTTGTTATCTCTAGTTGGCCTCTCTGATGGAGCAAGAAAGCAAAACAATAGAAAAGAGTAGATATGATTCTCTGCTATTGCTGATATGCAGGATTGACACCCTAGTGTGCCATTTTCTGCAATTGTTTAGTTAATTATACCCAAGCCTTAATCTTCCAAGCTTGACGTGCTTAATGTTCTTGTTTTAACAGCCAATCTGATGCACCTGACAAAAGCCAGTTCATACAGAAATCCGGGAATACTCTCTACTCTTGTTTGTTTATGCTACTACCTATTTGTGTTCTTCTCTATGATGTTAACTCTCACAAAAACGGCAGAAACTGTTCAGCAACCTTCTTTGATAGACTCTATTTAAGTAAAAACGTGAGTGAGGGTCCTTTTTTATTTTTCTTTCTTTTCTTTTTTTCTTATCCTTTACTCCTACTTGTATTATTTATTGCAGTATTACACGTAGGGTGAAGCCACTCCGTGTTTCTGGCGGTGCTTGTATGAGTGTAAGTGCATGGAAGTTTAATTTTGCTGAAGGCCTAGCCTCTACACTTTCTCCCAGAGGGAGTACACATTTCAGTCTAAGTAATCTTTCTAACACAGAACTGCTTCCATATCACCTCTGGTGCTAAGTTTTGCAGGGCAAGGATTGATTTTAGAGGGATGCTTAGCAGAGTTAGGTCTTGTTTTGAAATCTGGATGTATTACATGTTGGTTTTTTGGTCATGATAAAAGCAGTTTTGTTGTAATATTTCCTTGTATTCGTTCACTATAAATACTGTTTAAAGATTCTTTTTTAATTCAAGATAGTCATGGATTCTGATGTCCTTATTTTTATTTTCCCTTAGAGGGGCTGGAATGATCTTCTAAGACTTAGAAGGTGCTTAGGAAGAATCACGATGATATAACTCATTCGTGTAGTCTTACTCCTATTTTTGTATTCTGTAAGTCTAATTCATAATTTTAAAGGTTTAATGTTGCAGTCAGCTCTTAAGTAAATTCAGTAATTCAATGTGTGCCTTTTCAAGGAGATAAGTGAACAAAAATGCTTTATTTTTGTATTTATTTTCATTATTATTGTTATTATTTGCTTTCCAGTACTGTTGGTCTCATCTTTAAGAATCTTAGGCTGGAAAGAAAATTAAAAAGTTACAAAATATGTCCCCTGTGGCCCCTCACCTTCCTCCCTCATTGGTGCTGAGATCGAATTTCAAAAGAATTCTAGAAGGATATTGAATTTCAGGTTTTGTTTTCCCAAAGCGGTGATTCTGGCCAAAAAACTTTTTAATCAAAAGGACCAACTGTAACCTTGTTAATAACTAAGAAAACAATGGCCAAAGGGAAAAGATCTGCCAAAAGCTACAAGTCATTTCTTTTGGCAGAATAATTGGTAGATCATTATTTTGGTTGAAAACAATGTGATTTGTATTTCTAATTTTGTAAAATTACTTAATTAATAACACATGGTCAGCAATGTTGATTGCAGAGTGACTCTTGACAGAGGACATTTCTAAAGCAATGTTCCAGGGGCAAAGGTAGGATTATGCAATACTGCAGCAAATAAGGCCACGGCTGCTGCTCAGCAGATGATTCTGCTTGTCTTACAAAGACATAAATCACTGTGGTGTCCATGGCATCAAAACACAAATTGCTGTTAAAAGGGCAGTGGGATATGTCCAGGACCATGGGATCATCAGTGGTGCAAATGGGGTTAGTGGCACTTGCAGTGGCGACTGCATGGTTGTACATAGGAGCATTTGGATAGAAAGAGAGTTCTTGGAGGGAAACTCTGTACTGAAAAGAAAGAAAGCTAGGAAATTATGTTAGTTCCACACCAGCTTTGTTGCTTGCGTAAATATTTAAGCTGGTTCAGGTTTTACCATTTGCATGTGTACTTATGTATTGTGAGGAAAGACTGTGGGAGAGTTAGAGAAGAAAACTGGAGGTACAGCCCTTGCTTATTAGGAGCACATGATTCAGTAGACAGAAGTTCTCACATCCTTTGTTACAGTCCAAAAATGATAGTCTGTACAACTGTACCTCTTGTTTCTGAATGGATGCCTATCCTGAGTTGTTTGCTGCCAGCCACGGGACTGAACTTCCAGCTTAACTTTCCTCTTGCTTATCGTTTCTTTTGAGTCATCTGCCTCAGTTCCCTTCCACTAGGAAATCAGTTCCATTGAGTATGGGGTGGAGGAGTGGCAGAGAAGGAAGGACATAGAGCAATGAAGTCTCTCTTCAGTTGGAGCTATATGACCACTAGGAAACTTGCTGCTATTACCCAGGGCATCGTGGCTCTTGGGATCCCTGTGAGTGCTTGTCTGCTGCGTTATATGCAGCACTTGATTAACTATTGTTTCACACTAATGAAGAAAGTTGTTCTCTCCATGATTCAGATCCTCTTCACAATCTCTCTTCTGTAAACCTCTTCGTTTTTCATTATACGATTGTAATTATTCCCTTTCTGTAGCACATATAGCCTAACACCTATGTACATGGAGTGCCAGGACTTAAAACCATAATAAGCTGAATGCTCACCTTAGAAACTATTATTCCAGTCATTACAACACAGCTTATTCCTCTAGAGGACATTAACATTTGAAAATGTGTCAACTAGAGTATGAAATTTATCATTATCAGGAACAACCAGCCAGGTAATTAGAATACAACATTCTGATTTTCTGCACTCCAGTATTAATCAAATGCTTGACAGCCATTTGTATTTTAGGTACTTTTAGTTTCTAGCAAACCTCTTTGGAAGGCCAATGCAGTATGTTCTGACATGGGAGAGCAAGATGCAGCAAGTAAGGAGAAACTGAAGCACTAAATGATTGGACAAAAGGTTGGTTAGGAAGGCTCAATCAGCAGCGCAAGCAATGACAAAACCATTAACACTGCAGCAGAAGAGAGAGGAAGATATCTTTAAAAAGTGCTTTATAAAGTTATGTAGTTTTAAAATGTTCTCTTTTTTTTTAACTAAAAATACATCAGATAATGAACTTTTCTGCAAGATTGTCGGTGGATTATAGCTGGAAACAGTTTAAGAGTATCAGCTTGACTCTTTCTTAATAGTTTGAGGATTGCTGGTAACTTCTCCCATAAATTAGGGCTCACGCTGTTGCTGTGAGTTGGAGTGTAGTAAGGGATTTTGTTCATATGGTTATGCATATTATTTTCTGCAGCAATACATTTGTTATAGTAGTAATAATTCTGGCAGTCACTGGAACAGAAGTTTTTTTTTTCAGAACATGAATAAATGTCATTTATGAAAAAGATTGAAGATTGAGATAAATCTTGCAGTTGAAGTCAGGCTCCCTGAGGATATTTGGAGTGATGTCAGTACCTGAAGATTCACTTCACAAATGATGTTGCAAAACGGTGTCTTTTAGGGTGTTGCAGATGATTCCTTCTCTTCTGTTTCTTTCTAAGAGCCATGTCATGTTACAAGATTGAGAGAAAGCATTCTTCAGTTTGACACTGGAATTTGTATTTCAGCTGAATACTCTTTCCCTTAGCTTTCAATGACCAAGCTTCTGTATGATTTGCTATACTTCTCAATTTACCAAAGGCCTTAATATGAAAGAAACATTTGCAGAGAGGTACATTAAATCCTGAGTGGTTAATTATTTGCAGTAATTGTGATCTAAGCTGCATGCCTTGCTTTTTCATCACAGCAATTTCTATTAAAAGAAATGAATGAATATGCAGAGCACTGGGATGAAAATGTGTGATTGGACTTGCCATCACTAGTTCTGCTCTGAGGAGTTAAAATATGTCTGAGGAGTACAACTTCAAACTGATGTTTAAAGAGCTGAATGATCCCAGATTGGAGTTTTTCTGTTGTGGCTTTCTCCAAATTACTTTTTTTGTTTTTGTTTTAATTCTTCAGGAAGAGAGAGACTGAGAGAATAATTAATGCAAATGGGCAGAGCTGCACAGATGTGTTAATGGAAAGGTAGTGGCAGGAAGAAGGAGGAGAGAGAAGATAATTCCTTTCTTCTCTTTGTGAAATGAAAAAAACAAAACAAAACAACTTTAAAACCTCTTCCTAAAGAAAAGGATTGTGCTTCAGAACAGCTTTGAAAACAGCCTTTATTAGAAGGATTTAATTTATACAGGATGACTGGGTGTTATGTGTGCTACAGATGTGAGTACAACATTACAAGCCCTCGGTCGAAGGGATAGCACTGCATTGCTCTGGAGCCACCAGCAGCTTGCTGCAACTGCTGGAAGTACTATGTGTGGTCCAACTGGTTGCCTGAAGGCCAGCTCCAGGCTGCTCTGCCAATCCCTCCAGCCCCCCAGCTTCTTCCCTGGAAGAAGAGATGAAGAAAAGCTATTTTGAGCAGTGACTGCACCGTCCAGCCACTGAGCTTGTCCTCAAAGCCAAAACACTGCTGCTGTTGACAGGAGGTGTGTGCGTTTGAAGGGAAGGGGAAGCTGTTGCTACTGAGGGGCAGATGTCTGCGGGTTTCCTCCAGCATTGTGGGCTCCAGCAGACTGCAGTCCGTGGCAGCCCCTCGGTGCTGGCGGTGCAAGGCTGGCCTCAAGGCTGTGCTTGGCAATCACTGCAGTGGCAGGGAAGGGAGAGGGCCAGCCACTGCTGGGGAGGCAGGATGCAGACCATGGTGGGTAAGGTGGGAGGGAGGAATTGTAAACCCAAATCCGGCTCTCACAGCTGTTGAGGTTAGACCACCCTGTACTATCTACAGTAGCAGGGTTTAGTCAGAAGTAGGCTGTGCCTAGCAGGCATCCATCAGTGCTGTGGCATCGCAGTGTCCAAGAGAAACAGTCTGACTGAGCTTAATGTTGTCTTTCTCTCCTTAAGATCTGTCCTGACTGCCCTTACAAGAAAGGAACGTGTGCAACAATCACTGATTCAGCAACCCTTGATTCTTGCTTTGGAAAGCTTGTGCCCCTCTAAATTTGGGCAAAAAGCCATTCAGAGAGTGTGGGAAGATTGCAGAAAGGGGTGGGTCCAGCAGAGATTTATGTGAACAAGCAATAACCTGGCCTTGTGACAGGTGTATGAGAAAAGGCAATGATAATAGAGATCTGTTGCCATGAAGGTAAGCAGCAGCCAGAACACATCACAGACTGAAGAAAAAAGTCAAAAGTGTAGTTTCTTAAAAATTCCTTTATTTGTATGCCCATATCTGGTCACACAGTACTCAGAACAGAAAAGAGTTTTCCTTGAATCCCCTTTAAAGATACATACCTGTCAGCACAAGAGGTATGTGCTATGTCCAAGGATGTTACTGGATGTTGGCATCCTCCTCCCCCAAGGGATGGTACGAGGGCAATATAGTGGTGAAGCCATGGTATAAACAAAACGTGCTTCAGGATATGTTCTTGATTGTTATTTACGAGCTCATTCTCTGCTCATCACCAAAGATACCAGATTTTGCAGTCTATCATCCATCAGTTTTACAGCAGATAGGACAAATGCTGGAGCCAGCCTCCTTGCAAGCATGTCGAGGGCTCCATCTACTCCAGTTTGCAGGGAAAAGAAGAAATGGCAATGCATTATCCTACTCTCAACTGTCCTGCTGTGGGCTAGGACTAATTCCCTAGTGAAGTTATACCTTAGTGTAAAGCAGTGTATGGGCTATGAGGATCACATCTGTTGTATCCTACAGGGAGGCAGTTTCTGAAGGGGTTTCTGGTTTCCATGCTTTGGAAGTGGAAAAGGAATCCTGCTGTTAACGACTGCTGTCTGAGCCCTACTAAATTAGAGCTACTTATCTAAATACAGCAGGAAGACTTCATTCTTGGCTGGTACAGTAACTGGAAATGAATGATCTAAGTTGCATTTGCTCATTTCTAGAATCACTTATCTTCACAGCACAACCCTTCTGCAGGATCCAAGCCCTTTCTTTTTCCCATACCACCGTTCTGATTTTCCCCCTTGCCTGGTGCCATGTGAGGGCTGGTAGCAATGGGGAGTGCAGCACAATGATAGGCACACTTTTCACAAGTGCGTAAGGCAGTGAAGGGTCTGAAGTCATGAGAGAACAGCTTGCTCTGTTCTTAAAGGCTTTTTTTTTTTTTTTCCCCATGATTTGTCCAGTCTTGCAGAAAGTTCAGGATTTGTAATCATAGCAGGTGATGGTACGGTCACAGCATGTCAGGTAATATCACTACTGGAATTTCTTCCTTATCTGAGTTCATTCAGAGTAAGTTGGACTGCTGCTACCAGATCCTATTTTGAGGTGCCAATGTAAGGCACTTTATGTGGCACATATGTAAAGCAAAGCCCCCATAAACAAGTTTACAAACAAGCTCTGCCTGTAAACAAGCAGTAAGCAAGGAGCTGGCAGAGGCCCATGTTATCACTCACCACTCTGGAGCTCCACTGATGAGCTCTCTCCTGGCTCCATCCCAGTTGAGTGAACACAGTCAAACGGAAAAACCCCACCAAAGCATCTGGAAGGGACTCCTGACATTATTCTTTCACAGCTGCTAGGTCTGTTTGGGGTTTGTGGAAAATTCCTTCAGCTCAGAAGAATGGCATTGTGTAATGCAGTAATAAGCCTTGTGAAGGTTATCAGCAATATGATCAAATCTATCTGTGGGACAAAGACCCCCACTGTACAGCTAATTAAAACTTGTTTCTTCCCTGCCTGTTCCTGTTTGGTGGCGGATACTTAGAGCTGCAAGGTACTGGAGTGGAAAGTTAGCTCTCAATATTTTAAGACCAGCTCTTTTCAAAGCCTTGTAGTGAAAGAAACCACACGCTTTTTCTTGTGGGCTGCATGAATGGCAGATCACGAAGACATTTGCAGGCAATTTTTCTCTGCCACTGAGGTCAGTTACAATGCACAGAGATAAAAAGGACAAGGTTCTGGTGATTGCTTTGTTGTTGTTGTTTTGTTTTGTTTGCTTCTTTTCGTTGTTGATTCTGTTTTTTTTTTTTTTAATTATTCTTTTTTTTTTTGAACTGATGAGATTATTGCAATGGGAATATCTGAACTTCCATTCAGTGGGAAGCTGGATCTCACATCAATCTGCCTTACTGTTTTCGTGCTTATGACAATAACACCTTTTCCCCCCTCCCTCTCCAGTCCAACAGTTAATTACAAAAAAGGGCCATATATTGGACGGGAAACTTGTCAGTTTTGAGGCAATGGTCATGAATGCAATGCCTGTGATTTGGGTGGCATTATGGAACAGCATATGGGGTGTTGCATTGCTCCATGCTTGGCACAAAGAGATCAGTGCCTGTCACCAGCATGTGATTTGTTCCTCCTGGTGCAGCAGTGCTGAGTTTTATTCCTAAAAGTAGAACTCGTGTAGCCCAGAGAGGCAAGTGACAGCCATGCGGAGATCCCTGGAGTAGGGCTGGTCTGTCAGTTGTGTTAGTAATAGCATTTGTAGCGTGGAAATGCTAAGGAACTCCTGCCCTGATATGCTAGGCACTGCACATATGTAGAGCAAGAGTCACACAGTGCTCCCCAAGGTTTGCGAAGGCTAATGGAGAGACCTGGGAAAATGAAAGGCTGCTGAAAGTCACGCAGCAGTTTATCATTTGTCTGGGAGCGCTGTGCTGCTATGGCAGCTTTCCTGCTGAATATCTTGAAGCCAAGGGACGACGCAGGGAATTCTTCCCTCTCCAGGTGGTAGGAAGGAAATGTGGGGTACCCATGTTGTGTTTATTTGTTTTTATCATCTGTTGTCAGTATTAGAAATGTCAAGTTCTACTAGTGTAACATTTTTGACGAATAGTCCCCTGCACTCCTTGCTACTCCCTGCTCCCTTCTCTATAGTGGTTTCACACCTGTGGCTGTGGCTAGCACTTTTTTGTCATCTAGTTTCTGAAGTGTTTTCAGTGGTTGTGTGATATCTGGGAGGAATTAGCTGAAATCCAAGGCTGGAATTCGAGAGCTCACTCTTAATTTGGTTAAAGCCAGAAGTTTGACACTGAATATGATCGCAGGCTGTGCGATATGAGTTCTGATTCATGCACACGCCTGCAACTTCTGAGATACAGCATCTCTGCCTTTTCAGGCAGACAGGCAGCTCTGTTTCAGTGCCTCCAGGAGGTGGAGAAGTCACTGTGTCCCTGTGTTCCAATGCAGCAGCTCTAATGGCCTACTTTCCCTTTTTAGAAATGGTCACCCGCCTTTGAATGTCTTTGAATTCGCCTGGCTTTGGCATCTGGCCACTAGATCCTGTCATGCCTTTTCCACTAGATTAATGAGACCTTTAGTACCAGAAATACTCCCTTTGTAAGCTATGATTATATCTTATGATACGTTTAATAGAGTCCAGTTCCATCTTCCTGCCATAGTTTAGACCACTCAGTCATTGTGCCTTGCAGCAGCCTGCATCTCCATCCCTCCTTTTCAAAGTGAAGATAATGATTTGGAATGTCTTGCCTCCTCTTTTTCTGTCATGTGTTTACTCCACAAGCTGTTTTATGCCAGGGACCCTCTCCTTATGATGGCAATGCAGAGTTTCTGGCCCATAACAACTTGACCTGCGCTGGGACTTTGGTGTGGTTACCAGGATACAAATAACAGAATCAAAATAAATACTTTCTAACTCAGATCTTGCTATGTTCCCCTCAAGTTTTCATTCTCATTCAGTTAAGAAAATAGCACATTCCCACAGTGCTACTCAACTCAAATTAAAAAAAAAATAGTCATAATATAAATCATATTTGTATGAATAATTTAATTTCTAGGAAATGCATTAGGGAAACCCGTTCAGATAAAGTTCCAAGTTTGCAATAGTAATGATCTGAGAGGAAGAGATTGTTTGCCACGAAGTAAATTATGCAGTAGAGGAGCCTTTTAATATTCTTATTTAACACCTAATATTGATATGTTCATCGATCTACAGAAACTGCAGTGCAGTAAGATGCTAATCAATTAAAAGTATAATTAAAATGAATGCTATGTACAAACCCCAGGCCTTGTGACAATCTATATGTGTAGGTACAGCCTTCCATTTCCTTGTGCCTCCGCTCTGCAGTGACTGATGCTATTTTAAGAACAAAAGAAACTTCTCTGGGCATAGAGGTTACAGTAAACACAGTCATTTAGCTGTTAGTCTGTGTTGAGCTGCAGCTGATGCATTGCCTCCATTAGCTCTTTTTAAATAAGTCTGCTTATGGTTTGGCCAAGCATGTAAAGAAAGGCCTGGAAGGAAGGACATCCTTCACACCTATCGCATTCTCCATCCAAATGAAGACTGTTCAGTTATAGGGCTGCAAAAGGAGCTGGCAGGACCAGACTCCGTGCAGGCAGCTGGGTTTTCATCACTGCTCAATGAGCAGCAGCTCCCACAGAGGACTGCTCTGTACGTTTACTGTTGTCATTTGCAGCACTACTTCTCAAGCAGATGGAGGCCAAGGACTTGTTTTGAAAGCCATTACCAGCTAGAGTAGTTGGATGTTCTACGTTGTGGAGGATCTGCTCTGTTGCTGAGGTCCCTAAAGAGCTGTTCTCCAGGAAGTGCTGTCTTGCTTCCTTTCCTGTCAGAGCTGTAGCTGGGTCCTTATACTTGCTCTGTACAGGTGGCATTTTAAAACAGGTGAAAATTATTTCCAGCAGTTCTGAACCGTTTCAAAGTGTCTCTCAAATGCTTCAGCTTCTCAGAAAAACAGCAGTGTTGTGTAACTCACAGGCACAGCATGAAGCTGTTGGGCAGGGTGTCTCTGTGCTGACTGTCACAGCGCGTGCCCATGGGCCAACAAATCCATGCAGCACACAGCTGCTGCTCCTCTGGCTTCTCTCAGCGTGCAGGGAAGCCTCAGCAAATGCTCCCTGGACACAAGAAATGTCAGTGCATGCTTCTTTGTGCTCCCAGAAGGTGTGATTTTTGTTCTTTGAATCTTTACTCCTAACAATGTACAGACTGTGGTGTGATGTTCCTACTCCTTTGGAGCAGCGCTTCTATTTCTTCTGAAGGAGAAAACACGTGGAGAGCCCCAGAACATCAGCTTGCACCCCCCACGAAGTAGCACAGAGGGAGGGCTGCCAGAAGCACACTCCTTGGCAACACAAAATGATCAACTCATAGTAGATACTGTAAGTTGTATAGCAATTTTCTCATCTCTGCTTTCTCTGTAGACCTGGAGTACGTGTAGGTAATTTTCCATTTATAAGCTTACGCGTTTGAGGTTCTTCAGCAACTAAAATCCTTGCCAGACCACTCATTCGGCTGTTGTAAGAATGCTGAAATATTGCAAAACGGTTGTGACAAGGTTCTGCCCATCCTGTCCTTCCCTCAGTTTCCATCAGAAGCACACCACTGCTCGCTGAGTTGCTTCCTCTCCAGTTCTTGTCTGGCAGAGTTTTTTTATACTTAATCACTGTTCAGCAGACCTCTCAATCAGACTTTGTTCTTGTAGCTGAAGCAATAGGTAGATCTGGTCAGATTCCTCTGAAATATTTATATATTTTAGTGAGTGTGTGTATTTGCAGGGGCATAAAACTTTTTAAAAACCAAATGTGGAAATATTTGTTTAAAATAAGAAATTTCCAGTGAAATGTCAGTAAGACCCAGTAAAGTTTCTTTTAAAGCAAGGCAATGTTTTTGTCCCACTTGTGGATAGGAAGTGTGAACTGCAGATTTATTGGAGATGGTTTCAGCTCAACAAAGTTTACATGTTTTGAGGCCATTAAAGTAATTTTTTTATTCAGTCAGTTGAGTCCTACATCCATACAGGCAAACAATGTGCAGCTCAGTTGTTGCTGGATGTACACTGCTGAGCACTTGCTTCTGTCTCACTGGTCAGGTTGGTTTGTAGGGATGTGTCTGTAGTGTTTTTCAAGTTGCCCATACCTCTTGGGCTGATGTTGCTATCTTTAACACATCGGGCCCAACTTAAATGACTTTGTGCCATTTTGACCTTTTTTTTTTTTTTGCCAAAAAGCAGTAGTCAAGGCACCCAGACAATCCATGCCCCAGGATTTAAGAGAACTTGTGTAGCTGTCCATCCCCAGCACCACATAGCTCTTGATGAACCCTGAACTCTGAAACAGAGTTGGCTACCGCTTCAGATTATATTCTTATTTTCTCTTTTCCAATGGCCTGTTGCAGATGGGAGAGAAACTGGCAAGGTGCAGATAATCTCACCTTTTTGGGTGGGGGTAATTTTGCATGGGTAAAATCTGTTTTAATGTGAAATAGGGAAGAGGATAGGAAGCAAGCTTGTTCTGGCACCTTGTATTTTAATCTGCAAAACCAGAGCACTTATCCTAGGACACTTTCAGTCTCACCCCTCCCAATACCTTTAGTGTACAGCAAGGATGTGCTGCAGTCTGTGCCTGCATTCTGCTCTGTTATGTTTCATGGGAGAAGTTCAAGAGATCCTTTGATTCTTGTTTCGAGCACAGTATTTATGGCCGAGTTTGCTTGTAAAAAAGAGCTATGCCTTTAAAGGTTATTCTGTAGCTTTTTTGTGTGTGTTTGTGTAGAGTTTTTGCAAGAGTATCTTGAAGAGTTTCAGGGCTCTTTCTTTCAGACTGGTTTGCTAGTAAAGCTGACAATAAATGAACTGGGACCCAAGCAATACTTTTCAGTTTGTATCTGAACTGTGAGACCAGTGAGCAACCTCAAGGAGATTAAATGCAGATCCCTTTCTTGACCCAGCTTCTGATAGACAGAAATCTGATTAAAAACAAGCAAAGTCCCATCAGAAAGAAAAGGTTGTCCTTGTCACGTTTGCCCCAGAGTTCAGGTTTGCTTGGGATATTATTTAACAGCCAAGCTGGAATATTTGGTCACAAGTAGACAGTTTAGGTAAAATTTCCTTTCATTTGTCATTTGGTGTTAGTTGTTCCTGCTGTTTAGTGGTTGCAGAGAGTGTTGTATCATCCCTAGGGCCCTGTTTTAGAAGTTCACTAAGCTTAAGTTGAGGAGTTTTCCAGCCAAAAACTGTAGCTGAAAGCCAGGATCCCTTGAAGGAACATGATAATAAATAGGGATGGACCTTTCATCTGCAGCTTACATTCTAAGTCCATCTGATTTTTTTTTTCTTTTTTTCTTTCCTGTCCTCCCTCCTCATACACCCTCACGAGCCCTGGTTTGAAGTCACCCATATGAACTGCAGACCATAGTTGCCTTACCGGATGCATCATGCATGTGGCTCAGATTTGGGGGTGGGAGGAAGGTGGGGGAAGATATAGGAAAATGGAATGAAGTGCTGGGAACAGTTTGCCCAACTCTTCTCTTGTCATGTGTTTACACCTTTTCCTAGTGCACTGATGCTAAGGAGCAGAGTATAGGTGAGTGTTCCAAGAATGAAATTATTAACTTGTCCTTGAAACTGACTGCATGCAGAGTTCTGAGTGAATTTCTATGGCATCCAGGTCTATCACAATTACTATGTAAGTTTCTGTGCAGATCTCTGATCTAGGTGGTTTTATCTCAAGAGCTGCTAAGCACTGTCAGGATCCCCTAAACTAATGGATCTGCCTCTGCTTTTTTGGATTTGTTTTGTTTGTTTCTTTTGATTGAAAACTTCAAGACCCTGCCTTGATGCTGTGTGATGGGAAGAGCGGATATTTTGTAGCTGTGTTGGCTTATATAGAGGGTGATGATGGTGGAAAGCAGAATTGATTCTGGCAAGGGTAAAAAAAAACCCAACAAACTAGCCAACAAAAAGTGCACAAACCACTCTCAAAGCCAGCTAGAAATGGCAAGCTTCAAGCAAAATGCCATTTGGAAGATGACAAATTTTACCCTTTCCTCTTAACGGTAGAAAATCTAAATGGTTGATGTAGTGACTGAGATTGAAAGTAAGAGAAATGGTGAGGTCATTTGGTGAGATAGCTAGGCAGGTTGGCTGTATGAGACATGATGGGAAATTCAGATAAGCATATGGAACATATCTATGTCTTCATGTCTTCAGTAACCACTGTGTTAGGAAATTTTAGTTTTCAGACTGATCTGCTTGAAGATAGTTATAGGCTGTCCTCTAGGATCGGGGCTGTGATATGTAAAGCCACTCTTGCCAGTAGCTAGTTGCTTTTTGTTCTCTGATTCATTGGGTTTTCATCCCAATGGGTCGTGCTTGTTTGTGTTAGCCTCCAGATTGCCATTTTCAACTAGAACTACATCTTTTCTGTGCAAAGAATATTATAGCAATAACAACAGCAAAAACTTCATGGAAAACTTTCTTCCAGCTTTTAGTGGAAGGATTGGTTAATAAATTTTAAAGCGAAAATGGAACACTGTATAGGTGGTGAGATGAATCATCTTCTGGGAGAGAAATTTAAGAAGTGCTAAGGGATTTCTGGAAAACAATTTCCGATGAAAGTGGCTAATCATGTCTACCTTGTAATTTAACTCTTCTGGCTACAGATGACTCGAGGCTTTCGGGAGAGCTTCTTTTCCCTGAAGAAGCAGTTACTGGTAGAGGAAGTTCTTTCAAAATCTGAGGGAAAATGAAGTTTTGCAGAGGTCTTACATGTTTATGGTACATAGTGGGTTTGTTGTTTGCTTGTTTGTTTGTTTTTGCAGGAGTTCGTTTGATTATTTGTTGTTTGAGGAGTATGTATCTTCCTTTCATTCTCTAGACTCTTACTATCACTGCTCCTTATCGTCAGTGCTGTAGGAGCAGACATTTTATCTGGTCTGATTAATTTTCACAATGACTCTGAAAGGCTGAACAAGCATAATTATAGGCTTTTACTAACTCCTTTTCAGGTTAGGCTCTGGAACAGTGTCAGCCCTATCGTTCAGACTGGAAGGAGGAGGTCTGGGTTGGAAATGGTCCCAGGAACTCCCACACATTGGGCTGATGGGAGTCAGACCTGTTATCCCTGTGCCAATATTGGTCTCCTGGGGCAATTTCTGCATTGCTGTCAAATAATAAATAACTTGCTTAGCGCTATGCTGCAGTGACCATCTTAAGAGAATGGGAAAACCTGTGGCTCACAAAGTGATAATCCAGTCCATTAGAGCAAAATCACATAAAAGAACATCACAAAGTTTTAAAGGATGAATCTGAATTCTTCTCATAAAATGTCTAATGACCACTGCCAAAACACCCAGCTTAAATATCCCAGTAAGTTTTCTTCACTGTTAAATTCCCAGATTCTTGAATTTTAAGACATTATTGTATGCTGTAAGTAATACTTCTACATAGATGCTGAGTCAGCATGGACTCTTCTCTAGAGGAAAACGTTTCTGGGCTGGACCCCTCTGCTTTTGAACAACTTGGAGCTCCTAGCTCTGATTTCCTAAGGAATTTGTTGTTGCCTGTGGAAATGAAATACAAGTTATACTTCCCAAGCAAGTCTTCATATTCCTCCCAGATATGAGAATAACTTGTTTGCTAACAAACTGAATTGTGGAAGGCAGGAGGAAGTAAAAATGAGATTCTTGGCCTGGACTTCAAGATCTTTCTGTTCTTAACATTACAGGGTGTTGTGATTTTAACTGTTAGCAATGTGGATGCCATAAGTAAGTGTGTGGTTTATTTTGATTTGTTTTACACGTGGGGGTGACAGTCAAAATAAAGTCTGCTAGGATTAGAAATAATTGTGCTGGAGCAAAATGCCTTGATCCTCGCATAGTAAAATCAATGTTAGATCATACCAGGATTAATCAATGAAATAAAACCCATGTTGGCAAAAGAAGAGAATATCCTCTTTTCAGTAAGTATAGCTGCGTCTACCTGTTGCTTGATACCAAACTTGAGGACTTATCTGATACCTACATCCAAGAATTATCAGTGTGTGTAGATGCAACAGCAGTACCCTACTTTTGCTAGCTGTGTAGCTGCTCTGTTTATCTACGTAAGCCAGGCCAGGATTCTGTCCTTTTACTTGGCAGCCTAAAAAAGCCATGTTGCTCTTCAGTGCCCTTAATGATTCCTGACCCGACCAGGTTTGTGCTAGCACAGATATAGCTGATCACCACAACTGGGATTGCGGCATGGCCTCTAAGTGCATGAACAGGAGTAACTCTGTTGAAATCAGTAAGATCACATGCTACCTTCATATCATGGCATTGAGGGGAGCAATGGAAAATTCTCATTTTTGCTGTAGGACTAGCAGTCTTCTTCGACCATAAGTTAAAGGCTGTCTGCAACTATTGTTGCAGATTAGATCTTATGTTGAACTTCCTATGTTTTGTTGTATATTTTTCTATTAGTGCTACAGAAAAACATATATTCTCAGACTGTAGATGTCTTCACTGCAGAAATATGTTGGCTCATATGTTTAAAAACTGGTTACAAGTCTTTAGTTTCCTTTTTTTTTTCTGGAGGGGATAAATACCTGGTTGAATGTAGATGAATTTTTCATGAACTTTGAGAGTTTTCACTTACTAACTCCATAACAAAGCTGAAATCAAAAATTCTAAGTGTTTGAGAAGTAGGCCTGAGATTAGTTTTTAAAAACTATTTCCTAATATTGGCTCCAAACATGAATTAAGCTTGGAATATGTTTTCAGGTGTGAGTAAATGTAAATTCCTGCAAAGAAAGGGGGAGAAAATGTTTTAGACAGAGACAGTTTTTCCATAAAGAACAAACAAATGATTGTTTTTATGCACGTTTCTAAGAGAGGAACTGAAGCTCTTCCTTAACTTGGATACGGTGACAAGAAGAAAACTCAATCCAAATGGACACTATATCTAAGCCTAGCGCCCAGGGGAATTAAGACAGAGCAAATATCTCAGCCACAGAATGTACTCCCATGAACTTTAATTGCACTCAGGCCTACATGTACATTTTATTTACATATTAACTTGAGACAGTGAGACTATAAAGACTGCCAGCTAGCAGAACTTTTTAAAGCTAACATCATGAGATGCAGTAAATGCACCTAAATATTTTAGTACCTTATTAGTGTCGTAGCTCCTGAAAAGGTACAGCAAGCCTCTGCTCTAGTGAGGTGATGGATTTTGGGGACTGGGTATGAGAGAGGAGATGAGAAGACCTGCTTTCTGTTCCTTGGTCTGAGTAGTTTGGTGAGCTTGGAGGGCTTGTTTAATTTCCTTGTGCTTTTGAGAATTTTGGAGGAAAATATTGTGTGTTAGAAGGGGATTTGTAATCCCTCTTTAATATTTGTGCATGCAAATTTATCCAGAGCTCCCATCTGCTTCCTTCTACAGCACCTGAATTATTTTCTCCAAGTAACTGGGATCAGGTATGGTTAATGCTATTGCTGACACTCTGAATTTGTGTAAGAAAAGTCTCTGCAAGAAGCTCTGGGTGCAAATACTGTTACAAAATTTCTTAGATGAGTGCTATCACATCTATTTAACAGTATGTACAGAGGTAAATATGGTTAAAATGTAGTAATTTGAAATGAGAGTGGGTTCTAACCCTGTAGCCCAAAAGACTGCATTCTAGATTTGGCTTTGTTGCCAGAAATCAGACAGGTCTCTTAAAAGTGCAAGTGGATACCTTGGACCCCTGTGAGACAGGGTTCGACATCTCTTGTCGCAGGCAGTGCTTGTGCATCCCCTGTCATTCTTCTGATGCAGCTAGTCAGAAAAGAGAACATACAGAACAAGTGACCCTCTGATTTTTTTCCCCGTGCCTGTTTTCTTAGCTGACATCTGACCAGACCTGAACGTATGTAGCTTGTGAGCTTTGGAGGGGTAAAAGCACAGGTGACACTGTAGGAAGAGGAGCCAGGTTAGATTTTTATTTTATTTTATTTTGCTCTTTCTGTGTTAGTTTTGAAATCTTTACCTAATGGAAGGAGTCAATCATTGTTGATTTGGGACTGGAAAAAAAGAGGGTTACAACCCAAGGTGAATCAAATGCGAACAACAAGAAACTTCAGTACAAAGTCTGCTGAACAGGTCTGCCCTCTGGTTCCAAGCTGTGGGTTAGCTTTTATATTTATTTATTTATTTTCACTGTGCAGTCCCTATGCTTGTTTGACCTGACAGAAGATAAAAGAAAATCACGTGTAGGAGTAACAATGTAAGAGGTGGATCACTAAGCAAATACTGGAAAAAATGGATGCTTTCACAAGACTGATGCATCTTCACCATCATCTGCCTCCCAGTTACACACACATGTTAGTCTACTCAGAAGATCACGTACAAGAAGAAAGACAGTAATAGCTCTTTCCAAACTAAGGGGTAAAAAAAAAGATCCATGGCAGAAGTAGTGACAATCCAAGCAAAAAGCCAACAATTTGCCTCTGGCAGTCAGGCAGGTTTTGTGAGCTTTTCCCATCCCTTGGCCTTAAACTAACTAAATAAATAAGTACATCAACCACCCTTATTAACAAAGACTAGGAAGCTAGTGGTTGTAATAATATTCCCCCTTCACCTAGAGCAGGGGTTCTATTCTATTTCCTTTCACGTATATGGCAAAGGTCAGCTATTGAGAGCGACTTGTCGTTGCTGCTGTGAGCGTCTGTGTCTCTCTATTACTAGCTGCTACCATTTCAGTCCCAAGTGTTTATTTTTTTTAAGGCTTCAGCATCCCAAGCTTATAGGGAGGAAATATATCAAAAAAGCAACCCGCAAACAAGGTTAAACGCACAAATAAAGATGGAGAGAGAAATAGAAAAGGGAGGAGAAGGGGGGGGGGGATCAGTCCAATTTTCTTTGGAGACGAATCGCATTGTTGGGACTGTCTGGCAGTGTTCCAGGGCTTCAATTGAAAGCGAATTTCTTTTATTGAATTCCATCCAGAGATATCATAACCTCAAAAGGCTACTATTACCCAGAGGGTTTCACATGAAACCATCTGAGCGTGACTTTTGAAATGCAAGAAGTCACAATTGCCATTTGACAACATGGGACCTGTCAAGGCCCCTCTTTCCATACAGGCAAGTTGTTTACATAATCCTTCCAGTCCCATCCCCACCCCCATACTGAGGTGAAAACTCTTCCACTGATGGACTTCTTTCCCTAGCAGGTGCTGCCAAAGCAGTAATAAAGAAATTCCAGATGAAGTCTGTAAAACCATCCCATACCTTGATGAATGAGACTTAAACATCAGCTTTATGAATGCAGAACTGGAGGGGAATTGAAAAGGCAGCTGTAAGACTTCTGGGTTTCTGTGAACCAGTTCACTCTTACTTTTGTAAACAAATCATAAAAATACAAAAATGAAGTAGGCAGTCAAAGATCAAGATATTGGAAAAAGAAACAAAAAAATGGAACGACAACCTCAGTGAAACCAGAGGGCAAAAGAAGACTAGCTGTGATCCTTCCAGTTGGTGAGAACTATCAGGCACTATCAGCTTCCCCTGATGATGGTGAGAGTGAAACAAAGGTGGCTGCCACGGGCAGGGATTGCTGTCATGTACCTTTCCCCTTTACAAGATGTGGTGGAGTGGCTGAGGATGGGCAGCATCCTTCCACACTGGTAGGAGTCTTCGTGAGTGGGTTCTGAAGTTATTTGCTTGTTTGCTGGGAATTCTGACTGGAATCCATAGATATTAAGATAGCATATGTGTGTGTTTGCATGTGTGCGCATGAACACACATTTTCAACAGATCACATTTTGTCTGTGGATAGGCTCTCTGCCCAGAGAGCACGATGTGAAGTAGTAATGATACTCCCAGACTTCCTAGGAGGTTTTGATATGAGAGGAGTCAATGTATGGGATGTACAGTGCTTGTCTTTTTGCTGAGAGCAAATGCAACTAGTGAAAAAATGAAGTGGTCATGTTTTGATAAAAGCTGCACTCACACAGCCTGAATTTGTCAAGAGAGTGAAGAAGTCTGCAGTGAAAAGAGGAGGAAGTCGTAAAGCATGCAGTAGGCAGGCTACATAAAACAGTCGGGGGAAGCAGATGGAAATAAACTTGACTAAGATCTGGTAAGAAAAAAATACATTAAAATGGCATGTGGGAGAAATTGACTGAAAGCCTAAATGGAGTACAGCGTTTTCCTTGTGTGCAGTCACAACATGGAGTTCTTGGAGGGAAGGGGGAAGCATGGGTTGACAGTGGTGCTGTAGTGGACAAGCTTGCTCGGAAGTCTTTTGGCAGCAGTTTGAAATTGGCAACCAAAACAACAATCTGCACTTGGACTGCACTATGTGGGCGAGAAGGTAGATGTAATTTATCATTCACTGCTCAACAAAATCCCTGGTGGAGATGAAAAATCCCTTTGAAAATGCCTTCTAGGATAAAGAAAAGAAAAAGAGCGGTAAATGAAACATTTGTCTTCAAGTAGGAGAGACAGTATGTAGGTGAGATAGTGATCCGCTTGAATTCCTCAGTACGCCCACAAGCTCTTGTAATTTTTGTGCAGCAGAGTGTGAGATGAAGACAAGAAGCTTAGTTGATGAACACTTTAGTTGATGAATACAGAGCAAAGCATTTAAGAGCATAGGTGGGACAGACTGGTGGGTGACAGATGAGTTGCAGATAGGTGGTGGAAGTACAAATGTTTTGTGAAAAACAATGTAGGGTCCCAGAGAATGGTAAAATCCAGACGCCCAAACAGCCTAAATGAGTCGTTTCTTTCTTTCTGCTCTGCCTACAGAGCAGCTTCTGTTGTAGAACGACCGCAACTTGAAAAGTGGTCTCAAAACTTTCAAATGTGCTCTTTCAAACTTCCTGTGTGAGAAATTAGGCTGGCAGACTACAAAGGCTAAAGCAAGTAGAAGTTAAAAAGAAAGCGAGACTCTGGTCATTTGCCAAACCAAAAGGAGGCACTTGGAAAAGAACACCTGATGTTTTGGAAATGGAAGGAGGCTTTCTTGTAAGGGTAAAAAGAATTTAAAAGAAATCATAAAAATGATATGCGCTGAGATTCTGTTGGCAAACCTTTCTCCAACATTGTGTTCCCTGTGTAGACAGTAATTCATTAAAGGCGACTCAGAGCCAGCCTGCTACTCCAGGTCACTCAGAGGCATCACAAAGAAAACACGAAAGAACACTATGCAGGAAAAATATGCCCTCAAGCAGTAACAAATTACTGATGGTAGAATGCTTCCATATCTTAAGGCTCCAGTAAGAGGTTTTGGAACAAGGACTTCTTTAAGACTGTTGCAGAAAAAGAACTGCTGGCTGCTGCCTGTAACTACAGGGATGCAAGGGCAGGCAGGAGGAGCAGCATGCAGGACTGCAGTCTGCTCAGGAGAAAGAGACTATATGTTTATATTTCATAATGCTGAGTTGTAACTATCACCTTAGAAGCCCAAGTTGGTCCCAAAATATAATAACACACAGCAACAGCACAAAATATGGGAGCTGTGGTGCTTTGGAGAATGGAGGTCTGTGGTTTGGTTTTTGTGAAGAGCATCCTTGTCAGCACTAGTACAAGTATTAAAGCAGAAAATGAGTTAACTGATTTAGTGACAGGTGCAAGTCTGCTAAGGGCTGGGAGCCTACAGCTGTTAGGCATGACAATCCCACTGAGGTTCTGTCTTCTGACTTCATACAGCGAGGATTGTTGTAGTTAAAATAATAATAAAACCCCATGGGTTACTCTTTCCCTGTATATTATATAAGGATATTGCACTTAAATATAATTTGTGAGCATATTTTTGTCACAAAAAAAAAATACCTGGCAAAGGGAAGAAAATAGATATTTTCATATCATATTTGTTATTATTAAGATATTAATATACGTCCCACTGTAATATGTTACCATTGCATGCGTGGTCTATCAGTGGTCGGCAGATGAAAGCTGAAACACTCTAAGGCAGTGCAGTAAGTCAAGCAAACTCAAATAAGTGTTGATCTGCCTTGAAACTGGACAGTTTTGTTCTGACTATCCTAAAAGGAATAAATAGGAATTTCCTGAATGAAAAGTTTGTTTATATAGAAAGTTCTTCTTTAACTTGAAGGTCTTGTTGGAAATTTCCCAGCCACACGAGAGCAGTATGATTAGATCTTGGACTCATTAAAGCTAATAGTGTTTACTGTAATTTTATCTGATGATCCCACATATCACGTAGTGTTTCAGCAGGTGCTTGCTGTAACTCAGCTGTATGTACAGTCCAGGTGCTGTCTTTCTGAACTGGTTGAAAACAGGAAAGAAGAGGTAATGACGAGACAGGTCAGTAATTCTGTCCGTGCACGTGGCAAGGATTCACTCATTTGTATGTAAAACCCACCCGGTAAATACAAAGTGGTGTTCATTAGCCAAGTCCTTCTGGATGTAGGCAGAATGCTCTCACTTCTCCTTCATTCCTAGACTGCTGCAGAGCTTCTTCAGCACCAGAAGGGTTAATAAAACAGGAGGGAGAACCCTTACATCCGGAGCTGTGCAGAGCATCCCTTCTCTTTGTGTGTGAGTGAGAGAGCGTGGCTCTGTAACAGCAAAACAAATGCTCTCAGTCCTCTATTGCTATTCAAAGTGTAGCACCAAGTCTCCCTGCACTCTGCCTGTATGCTGGAAGTGGGCATGTTGCAGCTCAGTCAGAAAGCAGTGCACTTAGTGTACGTGTCCCAGGAGATGCAGAAAATCAAGCCGCTCAGTGCTCTACCTCCACCAACTGCTTGTTTTCAGACAGGTTTCTATGCACTGCATGGGGCCTGGTTTGTGTCTGCTGATCTCAGGAGCGAAGCTGGCTGCTGATTTCTTGTCTGACAGTGCTGGCATGGCACTGTCTGCAGAGCTTCTTGATTGATCAGTCATGGCTAAATGAGTGTAACAGTTCTTGGTGGCAATGGTGGCTTTTGTGTGATGCATTTCTTCCCTTCAGATTTTAGGAACTATTTACTCTCAGAGGTGAGGATGAAGCAATTAATTTTGAGTGTCGTAAAGCTAAGAAAGAAGAGAACGCTGACTTATGCCTATCCTTAGAAATCTTTCATCAGAACCTCTTTGTATTTCTTGATACTGTCTAAGTGATAAATCTGTGGTAAATTGTGCTTTGAAGCACTGTTCTCTTGCAAGATGAAAGGTTTCTGTCTCCAGACTGAAGACGGCAGTTTGTTTTCTCTGTTCATTTTGTGCAGGCGACCTTCTGTTTAGCTCACAAAACGAAAATAAATACATGGGTGATTGCCACATTTGGGAGCGATACGAGCTGGCTCATTTCTTTTCCAAGCAAGGAGTTGATATACCCAGTAGATAAATACAGTTTGGAACTGATGGTTTATAAGGGAATGGTTGAGCTTTCCTGCTCGTACAAGAATTTCTCATTTGCTGGAACACGGGAATTTACTCATCTTGCAAATGTTGTGGTAGCACAGCAGGTGTCAGCCCCCAAAAGTGAGAGCAGCCCAGAGGATGGGAACTTCAAAATACCAGCGTTTCTTTTTTTGCTGTTGGAATTAGGTCGAGCTGACGTAGCTCAATCTATGGCAGAGCCTCTTTGCTGTAAGTGGTCGGGTTGCAAAGGTGAAGCCAGAAAGTGAAGGAGAGCAGTAAATCTTATGGTTGGTATTGTGTTGAGTACCCTTTCTGTGGTCTCGGAGAGACAGCCTGGGCTTGTCTTAGCAAAAAAGCAAACATCTCATTAATTCCTTTCCATCACCACTGTGCTATTAAGAAGAGAGAAATGTGTGTTTTGTAAAGCTAAGAGCAGCGCATCTGCGTACCTCCTCTCAAACACAGTGTGTGGGAGCACAGCAGCAAAAGATATCTGCAATAGTGCTGTGTTAATGCTTCTTGCCTGCTGGCAATATATGCTGAAGTAATCTCGAGGTAAAACAATCCTATAGGAAAGGTGGTCCCAGGGTGGGAAGGGGGCTCTTAAGCCCTGGCCTGGATGAGCCTTCAGATGGAGCCAGGAGACACGGCTTTGCACCGAGCAACACATGTTGGGATCTGATAAAACAGGATTCACATGGAGTTTCATGGCAGCAGGTTACTCAGCTCATTTGATCATAATTCAAGCCATTTGTGTAACTAATTATGCTCTCAGATGTTTGGCAGAACAAACTAATCAGCCGTTTAACAGCAGCACAGCTTCTCTGTGGCTCAGCGCGGATCCGAGGAATTCTGCAGTCAGAGATGCAGCTCCCATCTCTGTGCCTTTGTGTTAGCTGTGAGGATCAGTAACCTTTCAGCAGACCTACGTCTGTAATGAATGTTTCAGCAGGAAAAAAAAGTGCTCAGAAAAAGGCGTTCCTGGTCAGTTGTTGCACATCTGGTTTGATGTCTTTACGGTGAGGCACTGTACCAAGTCAGCATGTGTTCTGCTAATTCGGAAACAGTGTGAATCAAATAGGCTTGTGGATGAATGACCCGCTATGCGCTTTGCAGGTTTTGTGATCTCTCATGTTAATCCAAGGCCACTCTAGGTTAAGCAATCACACATAAGTTGCCTGAAAGATGAACCTGATGATACAGTCACAGTGGCTGGTTTTCAGCTTTTATATTTCAATCTCTCTGGTTTTTTTTCTTTCTTTCTTTTTGTTCACTGATGAGACCTACTGGCCCTTAATAGCACGGTTCTATAGCCCTGATCCTTAGCTGTTATTAATAGGTGCGGTTCTATGGATGTCAGTGCAGCTGCTCTAGTTCATACTTGTAAGGAATATAGTTTCCAGATGCATTTAGAAACCCAATTTCTTGATTTATTTAGGGAAGAACCAAGCCTGATAAATGCTGCTTCTCTCTCTCTGAAGGCTGAAAACCACCATTGATATAAAGAGCATGACTGTATCAATAAACCTCTGAGCAGGTTGAGGGAGGCTCAGGAAACAGCCTGTTACAAAGGAGCTATTTGTTTTGTTTCTTAATATCCACTTTAAGTTTCTTAATATACACTTAGGTCTCTGAAAATAGTACTTACAGTGAAGGTGCTGGGTACATGCCTAGTTCCACAACCGCGGAACTATTATACTAAAGCTATTTCAAACACATCTTGTAATACTGTGTTACCTTGTCCCTTGAACAAAACAAAACACAGGTACAATTAATAACAACTTTTGATGAGAGCAAGATTACAATGAAGAGAAGGAATAAGGGAGATTCTCTAGATGTTTCATTCACCACAGAAGCAAATCTGTCATTTTGTAGGATAGTACATTTCCTTAGTTTTGAGTTCCAGAAGCTTCATTTACGTTTCAATGTGATGGAATTGACATAAAAAAAGAGGAATGTGTTTCCAATAGAATTAAATTCTCTGAATGTGTTTTACAACTGTAAACAGAGGTGAGGATGATTTTGTTTGATCTCTGATCCACTTACTGGGAAATAGTTGCCTTCAGAACCTGAGTACAGTTTGCATACTGATCTTTTTTTGCTAAAGATCTCAGTTTTCTTTGTGTGCTATGGAAGGTTGTCAGATGCTTCTTTGAGTTGAACTAAAGAGCAAAAAATCTGCCCTGGGAGCCAGGATCTCTCTGGCATTGTAGTAACATGGCTTCCACATACTGGCACTTTGCTGTTATTTTTCAGGTAAGTTTACAGGTGGAAAACTTTCACTGGCACACCTATGTAAGGAGGTAGGCCAGTGCATTTTTTATCTCCCAGTATGGAGGAAAATAACCCACAAAAACACTCTTTTTACTCACTTGTGTCAAAAGCTAACGTATCTGCCATGCAGAAGGCAGCTATGTGCTTTCCTCTACATACTTTGCACCGTGACTCACAAAGCCTAAAACTGGGCACAGCCTCCTCATTCTCACTCAAAGGTTCTCATCCATGTATAAATAATGGAAAACCACATACAGGACCCCCTGGACCATCTTCCTACTGACACAGCTGGACTTTTGGGATGGCTCTTTCTATCCATCTGTAGCCAAGACCTGGCTGCATAGGATGAGTCTTTTTTTTTTCTGGTTTTATCTCTTTTTTCTCCTTTCATCACACCCTGACAGTATATATCTCTAATAAAACACTCGCGTGCCAGCTTTTGTGTGAATCACCCTGTCTTACTTTATTTCTTCTTTATTTTTCCCTTTTCTCTTTATTTCTTTTCTCCTGATCTGTTCTCTTCATTTGTCTGTGAACACTACAGCAGAGCTCTTCCCTCTGCTCTAGTCACCCCTAGCCCATAAAATAAACTACTTTTAAAAGGGCAGGTAAGAAACAATAATAGATGGTCTAATAAAAGGCACTGTGTCTTCCTGCAAGCCTTCCTTCACTTCAAAACAAAATAGCAGTGTGATAAAATAAACTGCTATTGCCATATATTTCACTAAAGAATCCTCTCTCTTTCCCAAGAGGTGACACAGTTACGGTAGCTTTGAATTTGGTGTAACTGAAGAACTGACCTTTAGAGCTCTTAGTTTGGAAAATGATGATTCTGGGATGTTCCTGTAAGTATTTTCTACTGACAGCTCAGCTAAGAGAAAGGAGTGAATGTATATATTATTATTTACTCACCAGAACACTGTTGTGATCTTGCTTGCTTTTCCCAGGTCCTTTATTCATCCGGAGTAGATCTTGCAGAGGCAGAAACAGTCTGTAGAAGAGCATTTGAGTGGAGAATGGGCTGCGTGGTTTCCCCATCACTCTTGCTATTAAGCTGAAGCTGTGTCCACATCTAGCTCATGCTTAACATGCCACTGCCACCATGTGACAATAGCACCATTATTGGCTTCCAGAGCCAGCTTGGAATAGCATTCTTTTTATTTTATTTATTTCTAAGAGTATACCCTCAGGAAGAGATAACACTGTTTTTAGTTATGTATTCATAACAGATAGGAATTCTGTGTATCAATCACAGCATGAACAAGGCTTACAATTTTAATATCTGTTAACAAGCCTAGATAAACAATGTATTTGTCAATCGGTGTTTATCTGCGCTTGCTAATATGTATTGATTTCCCTTTTTCCAGGTTTCTGCTGTGTCTCAGTTTTGATGTAATGATTGAAAGAATGTTTTTGTAGGGAATGCTTTCCAAACCAGTAAGTTACCAGGAAATCTAGACACTGACACTTTGGCTGCATACTGCCTGCTAGTACTGCACTTTTATTAGCTATCACTAAGCTGAAGCAAAACCTGCAGATCTGTGGTACTGAGTACCTCTGCTTGTGACATTTGAGGCTTAATTTTCCAAGGACCTTCATACCTACTGTCAGCAGACAGCAGGAAAATTCGAACCTGCTAGCTGGTCTTCCCAGGATCTCTCTACTCTGCTTTGGTAAAGTGAATGTGCTGGTGAAGAACATGGGAAACAGAATCCTCGTATACTGAAGGGTAATGTTTTGTAGTGCCGTGAAGCCTTGAGTCTTTAATAGGTCTTGTAATGACAGTGGAGCAATTTAAATTGCAGAAAATTATTGTGCTCTTAATTTTTACAGTCATTTACGTGTTGCTATTTGCTTTTCAGAGATTCATTTCTTTTTGTCAGTGGCATCTGGGGCTTGGGAGCATCACGTGTGACAATGGAGCTGTCCAGTAGTCTTGTGAAAGCTCCTAGATGGCTAAAGTGGAAGTGCCTGGCTTTTTGTTTCCTTCTGCATATTTGGGAAGAAAAAAAAAAAAAGACCTTTTCTTAGAAAACAGACTTTTTTCAGGGCAGCATTTTATTCTTCACTGGATCGAACTTTGCTTTCAAATGTAGAATGTAAAGGTGGAGGTAGGCCAGAATAAAACCATCTGGACTTGGAATAGGCATGGGTCACCAAAAACATGAGGCTTTCTACCTTCTCACCATCACAGGCTAGTTTCTTTCTTCTCGCTTTTTCTCTCCTTACATCATACCTTTTTTTTTCCTATCTGTATTGGGATTTTTGTCCTCTGTGCTGCAGAACACTGTTGACACTGGCCTGCAGCTTGTGGGGATTCTGGGCTCTGCTGGCACCATTCACTGAGATAAAAAGCGACAGCTCGGGAGCCCCCTGTGCACTCAGGAGCTTTCAGCCTGCAGCACAGGGCAGTATATCAAACACCAGCAGGCCAGCCCCTTTTTGTTGCATTAGCCAGTCAAGCATTTTGTGCTGCTGAATGTCATCTTATTTAACATTTTGTTAAACAACTTCTAAAGGTCTTAACAATATGACAGATGGGCCTTTGAATGGACGCTTTAATGGCTGAGCATTAGTTTGCTTTGGTTTGATAGTGTTTATTGTTAGTTAAGTACTGTTTAAATAAATCAGTCTCCCCCCTCTCTCTTTTGCAGCGCAGACATATTCAAGAGAGGGTTTTATTCTTCTTGCAGTGGGTGTGTGTTTCAGTCTGTCATGGAGAAAAGATAGATGTCAGTCTCACTTCCAGTCAGTCTCTGCCTCATAGGATACAGCTCCAACGTCTGGATCACGTCTGTTAAGGTGAAAGTTTCTGCGCAGTGGATACTAGAGATAATTCAAACATAATCTATGATTTGGAATCACATTTATTTATTTATTTACTTTTGCAAAATTTTCCCTTAACCCCTTACGCCTCACTACTGTTACAGCTGAGCCCACATTGAGGTGACAGACCTAGAGATCAATATTCCTTCAAAGGTGAGAAAACCAAATTTACATGCAGGCTGTCCCCTCAGTACACACAGACAAGTTACCTCCCTGCAAGAAGCCAGCAGCTGCCTCAAATCTCCATGTGACATGCAGGGCACACCTGAGCTCAGTACACAGCCTGCTTGTGCAACAGGCAGAGCATGCTGTATTTGCACTTAGTCTAGAGACTTCTTTCAGATACAGATGTGAACAGAGATTTTGGCTACCAAGATCTTATAGGTGCTTTTGCTTCTGGTGAGCACTGAATTAAAAGTTACGTTGTACATTAGATTTCAATAATTTGTTGGTGGTAATGCAGCCCAAAGGCTTGTAACTGTTTTTACTGAGGACTTAGTAATACTGTGAGGTCCTGTATCTGCCTTTTCCTCCAGGAAAACATGAAGGGTTCATCTTCCCTACCTCAAAAGTGCACTGGTGAACTGTAAGCTTATATCTGCACAGACGGAAGGGCCAGTGCTGTGGTGAGATGAAGCTGGGAACAAAAGGTTTGGAAAGTCAAAGAGAACCCTTCCCTTCCCAGCTGCAGGTGGGAGGTTAATGTTTCTTCCTGGAAATAGTTGCTATCCCTGTAGTTTCTCTCACAGTATCCATGGAATCCAGGTGAGGGCCCCAGGTTCTGGCATTGGTACACTCTGCTGTAGAGCTACACTTGTCAAAGCTGCCAGCGTTGCCTTTGCAAGAAGCCCTTGAGAGAAGTAGCTGAGATAGGAAATGCAAGCAGGACACCTCCTCCTTTTTCTGACAGCACAGATCAATGCCAAGTACCTGTCAGCATTAGTCCTGGGCTCTAGTAAAGATATCAACAGTCTGTTTCCAGAATCTAGAAACCAGATACAGGATGTGAATTGAAGAGTCATAGATGCAGTGATTTGCCTTGTTTCAAACTTTTGAGGGATACCTAACTATCTTGTGGCATTCCAAAGTATGGATAGGCTTATATTTTCTAAGGCAACTGTGTATTTATGTCTTTGATCAAATTTTTGACCTGTGGTGATTGTTATAGATCCACTTTGAACAGAAGCAGGGAATTACCTGTTGGCCTCATTCTAGTCCTGTTAAACACAGCTCACTGGTCTCCCATTCCCTCTGCTGCTATGCTTCATTCCCAGTGAAGCCTTCTCATGGATTATGATCAGTGCACAGGTAGTCAGATTTGTTTAATCCTCACCATGTCTTTATTTCACAGTGAAATGTCAAGATCTGACTAAATGCTGTTCAGATTGTAAAATCCTTAGGGGCTGGAGCTGCTCTTTAATTTGTACAAGCCT